>JH719993.1:266933-556435 GCA_000231845.2 Tetrahymena malaccensis 436 | reverse complement strand
CCAACCCCAACCCCAACCCCAACCCCAACCCCAATTTTATTTACTGGAATGTATTTTTTTGCAAACATTTAAGCTTTTGTTACAATATTTTTTTTTAATTTTTAAATAAGAAATCAAAAATACTTAGAATATTTAATAGAGTTAATAAAATTTTTTAATTTTATAAAAGAGTGTGTAATTAAGAATTTTTATTAAATTTTGTTAAACATTTTTAATCAAATAGTAAAATAGAAAAATTAATTTTTAAAATAGAAATAAAATAAATGAGCATTAAATTTCACATAAAAATTTCATAACAATCATATTATTTTTTTAATGATTAACTTTTTCATAATTAAATTTTTTGGTTAAGATGAATAGATTATTTTTTACATAAGAATGAAATTGAACGATATTAATTATGAATTTGATGATTTATTAAAAATGGAATGCACTAATTTTAATTTTTTTGCATTAAATTAAATAAAATTAAAATAATTAAAAAAAATATTTTTTTGCAAATGAAAAAGTTTAATTATTAATAAAAAAGAATGTAAAAATATTTAAAATTAATAAATTTTTCTATTTTTTTGTTTGTTGAAATCTTTATTGATTTACGCTTTGAGATTTAATAATATTTGATTATGAAGATTTTTGAGTATAATTTTTAATTAATTTCATCAAATAATAAAATTATTCTTCATTTTTATTTTTTTATGGAAGAATGTTGATCTTTTGAAGGTAAGTTGTGTATGTAACGCTAGTTAATGACAACTAAAATAGAAATATAAATAGAAATAGAAAGGATTAAAATCGAGAATATGCTATTTCTTGAAAATTCTGGAAAATTACAAATATTAAATAAAGGAAAAGAGACATATTGCTGAAATGTAAATCTTTTATCAAAAAAGTAAATATTTATAATTTATTATAAACTCCATTTTAAAATGAATAAAATAATTTAATAATTTGCTTAATTTAAATAAAAATATGGTAAAGCTGGACTGGCTTTATATTTTGGATTTTCAGCACTTTCTTTTGGGTCAAGCTACTATATGGTGAAATAAAATAAAGAACAGATAACATATTACTTGAATAAAATAGGACTCCATAATGAAAAAATGCTAAACTCCTCTGATATACTAATAGCTTATTTAGCACATAAAACAACTATCCCGTTAAGATTAGGAGCAACAGCAGCCTTAACTCCTTTTGTTAGAAAACTGATAATATGAAAGAATTGTATTAATAAATTATGAGAATTGTGTATACTGCCCTTATTAACTGATAATTTATTAAATTCTGATAAATTAAAATATATGCTAGCTCCCAATTTACTGTAGATTTCTTACTGTTTAATGATATAAATAAATATGGAAATACAATTATAAATCAAATATAATGATATGTCATCAAAATTTATTGTAAATAAAAAATATTTATATATTTGCATAATTGACCATTTAATTAACAAAGTCAAGTATTACCAAGAGTTGCAATATCACATTTTAGAAATATTTTCTTTCAACTTTAACAAATGTAATTTAAGTCATTTAGAAAAATAATACGAAAAGTGTAGATTAAGATATGTGTTTTAATGTTCTGATGCAAATGGAAATTTATGACTCATCATTATTTTATTTTTTTATCTTAAAACTTATTTCCAGAATTAAAATTTTTAATTTTTATCCTTGGGTGGATGACTTAATAAGATTTCCCTAGAATTTGCAAGGAAAATTTATGGAGAAACTTCCTAATGAGGATAAATTTGAATTGATTAGATCTATTTTAATAATAATTAAATAAAAAATAGGAAAAAAGCTTAATAAATTACAATAAAAAAATCTTAATATAATCAATCATCATGAGAGCTGCTATTCAATTTATGTCCAAATCCAAGGAGTAAATTAAGTCTTATGGCTTAGCTGGTACTGCAACTTACTTTGCCATTTCTTTTTCTTCTCTCGGAACTTGCTACTATTTAGTTAAATAAAATAAAGGATATATCCAAGAAATGCTTGAAAATAAAGGAATCTCAACAAAGAGCTTTGAGTATGGTTCTGACTTCTTAATTGCCTACGTTGCTCATAAGACAACATAACCTCTTCGTCTTTGCTTGACTGGAGCTCTTTTCCCCTTAGTCAGAAAGTTAGCTAGAAGATGAAACTTTGAGTTCTGCTTATTAAAAATAAGCCTTAGTTAACTACCTTATTTATTATATCTTTTATAGATAAAATGAATGAAAAAACTCTTAAATAATTAAAAAACACCTTTAATAATAGAATAAATTATAATTAATAAACTAATCTCTCCATCTTATTCTTAATCAATAAATATTCAGCCTAATTAAACTCCATTATAATGTACTCCTTTATATATATTTAGCATGTATCCATTATCTTAAAAAAAATAGTTCGTTCATTAAAATAATTAAATTTGAATTTTCTTGTTCCTTTTCATGAAGAAATTTTTGGAAAATTCACATAAACTAAGTAAGCAAAACAAAGAATCAAAAATGTGCTTATTTGATAAATTTTCTATTTTTTTCAATATGCAAAATTTGTTAATAATTTATTTCATTTTCATTATTTTTAGCTTTTATCTAAAGTTAAATGAACCATGCTTAATAAATGTATTACATATAAGAAAAAAAATAAATCAAACATAACATTTTTGACATTTTGATTTTTTTGGAAACAAGTTAAAAAGTAAGAAACAATTCTAACTAAAAAATATTTGAAATAAAAATTAATTCTATTTTAAAAATAAAAAATGTAATATTATGTTTTTTCTTTACCTTTTTCATTTTTAAATATTATTGAATTTTTCAAAAAATATTTATTCTACTTCAATATTAAAAAAATTATTTTTCTAAAGAGAGAAAAAAGAAAGAATAAAAAGATATTAATATTCAGATAAAACAAAATTAGAAATTCGATTTGACAAATAATAATTTTATGATTCTAAGATTGTTAATTGATTATTTATATTATATTAAAAAATAATGTTTGCTTTTAACTTATTAAATAAAAAAAACATATCACTTTATTATATGAAATACTTTAAAGTTTTTGATTTTTTTATTAGACTAATGTTAAAAGTTGTTAAAATGTTAATCAATTTTAAATTAGCAATTATTCTTTTAATAAATAAAACATTAAAAAAAATATTCAGAAAGTATCTTTTTTATTATCAAAATTTCTCGTATTAATAGAAATTTTATTATCAACAATTTTTATTTGAGAAGAAAAATGAAATATGAAAAGTCATCAGCAATAATTTAGATTAGTCATAAGGACAAAAAATTAATTTATTTTTTAAAATGAGAACAAAAAATTAAAAATCTGATTTGATATTTAACAATTTTTAAATTATAAAATTATATATTTTTTATTGATTTTATGAAAAAAAATATTTTTTATAAATAAATTAAAAAAAGGTTATCATTTTTTATTTTTTACAATATTTTAATGCTTTTGATTTTTTAAGATCAGTGTTAAAAGTTATTATAATGTTTAACTAGCTTGATCTTTTTGTGATTATAATATAAATCAATATAAATCTTTCAAAACATATAAGAAGAATATCTATAATATATTATCAATACTATTGATATTAATAGAAATTTTATTACTACTAATTATTACTTACGAAGAAAAATGAAATCTGAAAAATAATCATCTATTGTAGATAATAGCAAATAGGAAAAAAATGATAAAAAGGAAGGAAACGATGAGAATGAAGAAGACAACGTTACTTTGGATTCTATCATAGATGAGTTCTTTTCTTTTGAGGATTAGAGAAGAAGATTTAAAAATGGTAAATAATCAATAATTTTAAATAGCATTGATTATTGAAGAATTTTAAATTAAATAGATATAAGTATGCTTATTGAGCTTTCTAATAGTATGAATGTTAAGGTAGATTTAGAACATACTACTTCCAGTCTTTCAGTTATAGTAGGATTAATGACAAATTAGTTTGATTTTGGTTCATCTCTCACTAGTCAAGAGATAATCTATTTTGAGATTAATGTAAACCAAAAATACTACCCTTAAAAAGGAACTAGAATATATTGCAAGACACCAGTAATTAATTTTATAGTTTAAATTATATTTAACATTCTAATTACTATTGAAACATTATATTCATAGATTTTAAAAATCACTTTATTTAACCTAAAAGTTTTTCAGCCCTTGCTTATGTGATGGTAGAGATTTTTTACAAGACATATTAGGACATCCATGGTATAGTTAAATCACATTTGTGTAGATAGCTCAACAAATAATAGAGTTTGTTAAAGAATTAATTAAGTATAAGACAGATGCTACTTATCTTTAAAGGATAGGCAGGTATTATATAGGGCAAAATTATAAATATGAAGATATTAGGCAATTTTAAGCACTGAATAGAGTGCCATGCGTATAGTTCGAAGATAATTTTTTCCAAAAACTGCATGTTAGGTGAATAATTTTAATTACAATATATAAATATCAGCTTATATAAATATGTTGGTTTTATAATTAAGGATTGTAGGTATAACGGATGCTCATTTTTTAGTATTTGATGCAGAAGATGCAGAAAAGAAAATCCTTAAATTAATATTTTGGAGTGATTTGTAGAGCTTAGTGGAGATAAAAAGAAGAAAAGATGAACCTACAAAACTTTCATTTAAATGGAAAAACTTTAATAAATAAAGTGGATAACCTCCTTTTTATGAATAAACATTCCAAATTACAGAGCCAGAGCAAGTTATCCAGCAAATTTTAAAGAAGATTTAAAAGTTTTAGAGAATAAAAATATGGAGTAATTCTTACATGAACTTTGGAAATTAATGGGATTCAAAAAAATAGGTCATAGAATAACTAACATAGAAAGTTTACAAATACGAAGAGGAAATCAAATACAAATTTAATATAGAAAACGTTTAAAAGCTAATAGATAGCTATAATGAAATGATAGAACATTATTCCTCTGTAAACGATTATTTATCTGATATTTTCTTGAATTCACTCCATAACCTTTTAAATCGCCCTGACGTGCAATGCCTATTAAGTAAAATTCACTTTAATAAATAAGTTTAGTTTGAAAATTTTGTAATACAAAAAAAAGATTATTAGAGCGACAAGCAAACAGAATAAAAATAAAAAGAAAAATAATCTAATTAAGATGAAGATAATTAGAAAAATTAGCAAGTAATATAAAATAATTAAGATCAGTAAAAGGAATTATTAAATAAAGAAGAATAAGTTTAGATAGCTTCATCAAATAGCAATTAAAAAGAAATTAAAGAAGAATAACTAAAATTAGGTGAAAATAACCAAATTCAAACTGATGATCTATAAAAAAGCTCTAATAGTTAAAACTAATAAAACGAATAAGAATCTAACAGTGGGAAAATATTGAATCAATAAGAAGAAATTGATAAAAATATTTAACAACAAGATTTAAAGTCTGAGTTGTAAGATATTGATAGCAATTAAAATTAATCTAGTAATTCAAACGAATAAAATCTAAATGAATCAAATAAAAATCAAAATATAGAAACAAATTAAGACAATCTCCTAAATATAGATGAAAAAAGTAAAGAAGATTAGCTTAATCAGTAAGATGTAAATGAAAATGTTGAACCATAAAAAGATTAAATAGATTAAGAAATTAAATTACAAGATTAAATTTGAAAAATTTATGTTAGGAAAATTTTTAAGTAAAGTTAAATACAAATTATTAAATAATAAAAACGAGTTATTTAATCATAAGTTTAATTTATATTTTTCTTGATTTTATCTAAAAAAATATTTTTTCCTTTGGAATGCTTCATTATTTTTAAACAAATTTATTTGCTTTTAGGTTTAGTCAAAATAAAATGTTATCTAAAATCAAATTAAATCAAAATATAGCTCATAAAAATTATATCGTATATATTTAATAAAAAAGGCTTATGCTTAAAAGACATTAATTTTTTTTAATTAAGCAATTGACTTAAATAAATTACTTTAGAATGAAGAAGGAATATATGATATTTTAAGTTTTATAATTAATTATTTTAAAAACATTCCATTTATTTTAGATTGGATGATATTTGATCTTTTTTAATATTTTATTTAAATCAAAGTAACTAAATATCCAATTAATAGGTTAGTTGATTAATACAAATGAAATAAAAATTTATTAAATTATACTCCTCAGTTGAATATATTTTATAAAATTATATTCTATCAATAGAATAAATTATTGAAAAATATCCAATTAATATAATTGATTTACAAACTGAAAAGATAAATTCTAATAAAGTAGCAAAATTTTACAATTCATAAATTTATTAATAATAAATATCAAATTCTAGTTAGGATTAACTTAAGATTTTTACATATGCAAATGCAAAAATAAAGTGATAAATATGAGGAAATTAAAAATATATTTTAATCATCGATTCATTAATATATTCATTAGTTTTATTTCTTTTCCTTTTCAAGCTTATCAACTAAATAATTTATATAGTTTTTCATTACAGGTTATCCTGTTTTGGTTCTTTCAGTAAATATTTTTTTGACCTTCTTTCTTTACTACTCTTTTTCTTTTTTTTAACTTTCAATTTCTTCTTGCTTTTTCTTTTTTTGCTCTTAAATCTATTTCTTAAACTCTTATCTATTAAACTTTTCTCTTTTATAAGGTTATTTGCCATCTTTTTGAATTCCTTTTTTCACTTTTTTATCTGCTTATTCTTATTTATTTTCTTATTATTTATCTTCTCCTTAATTGGTATCATCATTGAACAGCTTTTTTATTTGGAAAATAGTAAATTATACAAATTATTAAAGTGAACTAAAATTACTGAATTATAGAAGTCCATTTTTTTATCAGCCAACTTATCTTTCTTAAGCTTTTCATTTTATTCTTATTAAATGTACTTCTATTAGTCTTTAAAGGATCTCTTTACTTTGCTGATTTTATTCATCAGCTATTATTTCTCTATTGTAATTCAAAAAATGCATAAGTTATTTTGGATTTAAAAAACAATATTTATATATACTATGCTGCTTTCTCTTTCTGAGTACATCATTAATATTCGCCATTTTATTATATGAATTCTATTTTAATATGCTTAAATATTATATGTGCTTTAGACTAAATTAATTTTTTGCAATAAATTATACAAATTTATATTTATTAAATTTTGTGGTGTAATTCAAGATTTTATTCATCCCATTCCTACTTTGAAATTAAGAAGAAATAGCAAGTAGAAAAAGAAATGTTTATTATTTATTATAAGAATATTGGTCGGAAATATTATTTATTTTAATTATTTGTAAATAAAATATTTTTTTAATCTAAAATAAAATATCTAAATTATTTGACTAATCTGCTTTAGTGGAAAAAATTAAAAGAAAAGATTTGTAGTAGAAAATATAATTTTTAAGAGGGCTAAATCATGGCATTTGATGAAAATAATTGAATGATTGTTTATCAGAAAAATATTAGTTTAAAAAATAAAGCTCATAAGTGTCAAATTGTGGCTGATTTGTTTACTTCATATAAATTTTATAAATGATTTATTGGATCATTTGCAAGCAAATACTAAATTTAAAAATATTTCTTGTAATATTTGCTACTATTTTTCAAAAAAAATTACACTTTTTATTAAGAAAAGCGATTTGATGATTTATTTACTATGCTTAAGGATATTTTTTAAACAAATCAAACTTTTAATAATTTCTAAATAAGTGAAAACCCGTTAAAAAATTATTAAATAAAAATCTTAGTTTTAACAAAATGGGAAACGAGTAGTCAAATAATAATAATAAGTATAGGAGAGATATAAACAACTAGCAAAAGTCTAAGATTTAAAATTAAGATTTAGACAACTCAATACTGAGCGCTAGTGTTTATTAAAGGAAAAAGCAAGTGTAGTAACCTCAGTTAATGTTTTAGCCAGTAGACAAAAATGATATGAATATGTCAAGAAGAAATCAATTAGATATTTCTCAATCTAGAATTAATAGAAATAAATCTTCAAAGTAAAAAATATTTTTGAAATAATGCAAACAAATTTTCTCTTTAAGATGATTTAGCAAATTACAAAAACTCAATCCATAGAAAAATTTCAGTGCAAATCTATATACTGAAATATCTTTAAGGGTTTTTGTTATTCTCTCTTTTTTAAGTATCTACTATAAAAGAATTTTTGCAAAATCAAACAAACAAACGCCCTTAAAAATTTGTTTACTATTACAAATGTTTTAAAATGATAATATTTTTTTGCAAATTAAATGAAATTAGAATTATTTTAATTTAATACTTTTCTAATTATATCATTTATACAATAGCTTAAGGTAGCAAGTTTCTTTTGATGATTAAGAAAATAGAAGTGTTGTTAGGAGCGTATCACCTAATAGATCTCAAATTTTGGTGCAGAGTATGAGGGATATTGGCAGAAGATCTTATAGAAAAAGAAACAGAATTCATAGAGAAGAAAAAATAAATATAGTTAGAAATGCTACAGATTTCTGTGTTGATGCGTTATTGCAAAATATTGAATACGAAAATAACTCATATATTAATAGTTTGCCAAATTTAACTGCGATGGTGTCATCTTAGAATTTAAATGTTTCAGAAAAATCTGACGATAATCTATAAATAAAAAATATTATGAAAAATAAAACAAAAGAAGAGTAACATTTAAGGTTAAATATGAAGCATGATCATCCATTTGCGCAAGAAGATAAAAATAGATTTTCTAAACAGCATTCATATTTTATGGATGAAAAATATGATAAATTTTCTAATAAGTAATAAGAATAAGCATCTTCTTTAATTAACAGCAAGCCATATCTGATGTAAATTTATATTTTATAAGCGAATTGATAGCATTTTTTTGTAAAAATTTTAGGTAATCTCAGATGAGTGTAAATTAATCTAACCTAATAACTTTAGATCCATTTTAATAAAAATTTACTATAAGTGAAATTTAAGCTCCTAATAGATAAACCTTCAAACCTTTAGTAGATACTAGGTAAAATGAGCTGCAAACTAAAATAAATATTAAAGATCTTATTACAACAGATTAATAATTAAGTGCTATTAGCTCTAGAAAAAATGGATAGACTCCAAAAAACAATGAACTTGCAAGTGGTAATACTTCTCCTTTTTCTAACCTTTTTTAGAAGGCAGCATAAAACGAAAAAAGTGAAGAACAACCTCAATAAAAATAAGAATACATATAAATATAGAAAGTTAATGCAGAAGTTTTAGAGGATAAAACTTCTAAGTCACTTTTATTAAATTAGTCTTCTAATTTTAATTCACAGAAGTTTGAATCGTAGTTAAAACCTAACTATGAATACAATGAACCTGCTCCAATAATAAAGAAAACAATAGAAATAAATGAAAGAATTATTGATAACACTATTCCAAATACTCAAAATTATAATAGTCAAATCTATAAAAGCGAACCTTATAATAGAACTCCAGCAGCACCAAAGAACCAGTAGCCAGATTTTGACAGTGTCATTCCTTCATAAACTTATTAGCCAGATTACTATTAAAGCCACTCTAACATAAATAGAGTTGAATATAATTCCTAGTAATTTGTATAAGAAAAACCTTTAAGAGCTGGAAATAATTAAGACTATGAAAGAGACTAAAATAGCAATCTGAAAAGCAATTAAAATAATTTTTATCCAACTACCTAGAAGTTGAAAATCAAAGTAAAAAATGTAGAAATTCCTCAAAATACAGATTCCTCTAAATATGATACAAGCAGTGAATCAGAAGAAGACTAAGAGTAGTCTAAAAATATTAAGGGCATGAGATTAAGAGAGTATGAAAAAGAATTGAGTGAGAAAAAGAATAAATCGAAAAATAATTTAAATTAGACAAATTAGAGTTATTTAAATACTTCTCATACCAACATTAATAAAACTGAAAATTCATTTTATCAGATTTAGAATAGAAGTAATACTCCTTCATATAGAAATACAAACTATAATAATAATTAGACTGCAAATAATAGTTATATTACTTACTAGCAAGACTTATCTCCACAAAATGGCTAGTACACTCCCAATCAATAAAAGTATTATGGAACTAATTAGGAATAATAATAGCCTCCTTCTCAGTTTACTACCTACTCAATAGAAAATAAGAATTATTATTCTAATTAAAATAATATCATTTAAGATAAAAATTTTGATGAAAATGATGCTGTTAAAAGATCTCGCCTATAACCATAACAAAATTATAATACTCCTTATTAAAATTACTAGCAATAAAATTTTAGTTAAAACCCCAACTAACAGCCATTATATCAACCATAAAATTAGAATATTTAACCTTAGAACTACAGTAAATAACCTTAAAATTACAACAATTATACCCAAGCACCAAGATCACCACATTCTCAAATTGAATAATCTCTGAAATATTCTAATAATTAAACAACATATTCCCCTTAATTCTCTTAAAATTATCTCCCCAATAATAGTAATATTTAACAGTTTTAAGAATAGAGAGACTATCCTTAAAAGATGATCCCTTTCCATCTACCAGATCAAAGAGAAAAGGCTGCTCAACCTTAAAGCTTAACTCCAAGAAATCTAGATAATATCAACAATTACTAAACTTCAACCACTCCTCGTAGTTAAAGATAGCCTATATTTAGTAATCATAGTAGTAAGTAAAATAGCATTTAAATGAGTTACACTTAAAGCTATCCAGATTAAACTAACAAACAAAATTAACCACAATAACCAATTCTAAACAAGCAGGCTCAAAACCCTTAAAACTTTGAAAAAATAATTGACATTAAACTCAACGAATCTAGAACAGAAAAAAGAAATCCTACTCCTTCCAATATTATAAATTAATCATACACTCAAAGGGAAAACGTGAATGCCCCTTCAACTAGCTAGATTTTAAATTAGAGCTATACCAATATAAACTAAAGCTATAAAAATTAGTACAATAATGAGCCTAGAAGTATCACACCTCCTCCTATTTAAAGAATTGATAATCAAAACGAAAAAATTACTACTACGACTACCGTGTATCAGCATGGTGTTGAACCAAATAGGAGCTTTAACAATAACTACAATAATTATGAACAGAATGATTATTATCTTTAAAAAGAAAACTAAAAATTCAATAGCCAAACTTCAGCTATTTATGATAGAATACCTTAGTAAAATTACACAACAGAGAAACAAAGCTACTCAAATTACAATTAACCACCTTCTAAAATTTAAAATACTTCAAGCTCTGTTACAAATATTAAATATAACTAATAAAATATATCTTATTCAAGATAAAATCAACCTCTAGAAGACGGGACAAATATATTTATTGTGGTAAGTCTTTTTAATAATTCATTTATTTATTTTAAATAAATTAAATTTACTTTTATTTAAAAAAGGACTCTCCTCCTTAATCACAGAAAGAAATAGCATTAAAGAGAAGTTTAAATAATTCTCGTGCTTCTTCTAAAAATAAAAAAAGAAAGAAAACTCCTGGTAGAAAGTAAAATCATTAGAGAAGCGATAACTCGAGTGAAGATCACTCACCAAATTCATCTATATATTATGAAGATGACTAAAATATATCTGATGAAGATTTAAGAGATAGCTATAGAAATCGCTAACCTTAGGTATAGAGAAAAAGTTAAAAGAAAAATTCTAGCTACAGTCATGAACGTCAATCACGTAAAAGTAAATAAGACAAAGAATAGAAAAATAACTAATCAAGAAATGGCTAACCAAGATAGCCTTATAATTAGGAAGAATCAGAAGATGACCAGTATGATTAAAAAACAAAAAAATCTAAATTACCTAAGAGAGATTAAGATTAAAATAATGTCAATTATCATCCTTATAGCTAGTCAAAAACTATCAGAGCTGATATGGAATAAATTTAGTAGATATATTAAT
The DNA here is from genome assembly GCA_000231845.2 of Tetrahymena malaccensis 436. Classification (NCBI taxonomy): domain Eukaryota; phylum Ciliophora; class Oligohymenophorea; order Hymenostomatida; family Tetrahymenidae; genus Tetrahymena; species Tetrahymena malaccensis. Next base: position 544,535 of record JH719993.1, on the reverse strand, counting down.
CAACATAAGAAGAATAACAACCTCCATATGATAATTACTATGATAGCAGAACAAAGCAACCTTAATACAATATAAATCAGGAAATAAATTATAATCAAAATACAAATTAAGAAAATAGGTAAACTCCATAATAATATAACCAATAATCTGTTGCTCAGAAATAACCTAAAAATGATCCCTATAATTAAATGCCTTATCAACAAAAGAAAATGATAAATAAGAATCCATAGCAAAATAATAATAATCAAGAAAGTGAGACTGAAGAAGATGATCTTCAATAATAGCCATTTCAACCAAATAACTTTAACAAATCTTATAAAGGTCCTACCAGCTAGCCTCATAGAAATCCATAAAATAACTAAGATTATTAAGTTTAAAACTATCCACCACAACCAAGATAGGAAATACAAAATACTTAAAAATTTAACTAGCAACAGTAAAATTAATATAGTGCAAATCAGTAAGAATAAAGATAGAAGATGTCTAATCCTTAAAAAAATTATTAAGATCAGAAATAATAACCTAAAAATATGAATAATAATAATGCATTTTTAGGATAGAATTAAAGTAACACTTATCATAACGAAACAGACTCTGAGACTGATTCTGGCTATCCTCACTAAGAAATAGATAAGCATGTATATCCTGGAAATAAATCAAATAGCCAATCGATAATAAAAAAAGACAATAAAAACAACTCTAGAATTCTACCTCAAAATATAAATGATAGTCATTTTAGTTAAAATAACAACTTTTAGCAAGAAGACTATGATGTTGTATATGAAACTTATCCTCTTCAAAAACAACAATCCGAAGTTACTTTAAACAAAAATTATTATCAACAAAATTAAAAGTAAAGTACTAGATAATAAATGCCTCAATAAAATAATGATTATTCAAATAGTTTTTAACCAAATTATAATAATGGTAATAACCTTTAACAAAGTTATAATAATTATCCATAAAATTAGAATTATTAAAATTATCAACCAGATTAAAATGAAAAAAATTAGTTGTCAAAAGTTAAGTCAGAAAGTAATTTTTTGAGAAATGACAACTCACAAAATATGTAAAATCCAAAGCAAGCTAATTAAAACTCTAACTTACCAAAAGTTTTATTAAATAGCAAAGTTAAAGTTAAACTGCCATAAAATTAAAATGGTATGCAACCATAACTCAACTAAAGCTAAGGAAAACCAATTTAATAAAATGGTGGCTAACAATATCAAAATCCTAATTAGTAGTAATATGCAAGAAAACCATAAAATCATAATATAAATGGTAATAGGAATGCTTAGAATAACTATAGCGACGATGAATAAGAAGAAGATGAAAATTAAGTTTTAAGAATGACTTTGGATTTAAGTAACTAAAACCACATAAATAACAGGCCTTCTAATACTTTAGATTTAAACGATAATGAATATGAAGAGCCTGTGAAAGTTTAATTAACTCTAGAAGAAATTATGAAGAGAGATGATAGTGGATTTTTTGATAACTAAGACGATTTACTAAACTCTGATACATCTTCACAGCAAGCTAACTATATTAATGCTTTAAACTAAAATTTGCAATATTAAAATAAATATATATTATGAGAAATATAATTTTTATAAGAGAAATAAATAAATGTTCTGTGTAAAAAATAATTAAGTGAATTTGTTAATTTTAACTTTTAAAAGATACAAACAAACAAATAAGTCTTTAAAATCCTCCAATTGTTGTTTCATATCTTATCTCTAATACCAAATTTATTTCAAACTTTGACTTAATTTCTATGAATAAGATATGCTTTACTAGAACTAATTTTTTTTCTTTTATTTAATTTACTCAAATAATTGTAAGTATTTAAAACTTTTATAAAATTGATTTACTTTTAATTAATAAAAAGTTTTTATTGGTGGGGTATTAATTTTTGATAGAATTTTGCATTTAATTACTTTTAATTCAATTAATTATTTGAAAGGCTCATTAGTGCTTCTTCAAAGACTTAATTGGTATTTATTTTGAAAATCCAAATTTATTGCATTTATAATAAAAAATTGATAGTTTTTAAAGCATTTTCTTCAGATATCAACAACAAAATATTTATATTCATTCATTTATCATTTTAATTAAGTTTAAAAATTAGCTTTAAATGCTCATATTACATAGCGAAGAAAAGCTAGAACTAAAAGATGAAAAATAAAACCAAACTAAGATAAAACAGTAAAAACCATAAAAAAAGGAAAAGAAAAAGGTTTAATAAAATGAAATTAAGCTGTTGAAGTATACAAAATAGTAAAAAAATGTATTCTTCGAGCCACCTTTAGGAACTATTTACCCACGAATTGTCTAAATTCTTAACCATAATAGAGTCAAGCTGATTATTTCATTACTTTTAGCAAGATTCTTCATGTACTTACCATTTAGCTTCGTTAATAAAGAGTATCCAATGATAAAAGGTTTATAATTCTAATAGCAAAACTTTTTTTAGATTCTTCCTAAATACTTATTGACAACTGAGACAACTGAATGCTTATTTGTCTCTGTATTTTGCGGATTATTTATGGATCTCTATTCTGTGTTTTCAATTTCTTAGTTTTCTATGGCTGTTTCAATAATAGGAATTATTATTTAAGGATTTAGTATCATTTCAAATGAAATGGAAGTATTTTTTATTGGTTATAGTTTTTCATTTTTTGTGAAATTAGCATATCTTGTTTGCTTTGAAAAAATCATATTTGATACTGCCGTATCTTTTAAGTAAGCCAGTATAAATTCGTCTCTTCTTAATATAATTGCTTGTCTAGCTAGAATAGTAAGCTGTCTGGTGTCATATTTTTACAACGAATAATATACTGTGTAGTTTATAGTATTAGCATTTAGCATTTTAGGTATAATATCTCATCTAATACCTATGAGAGTTTTGTTTAATACGATCTTTAAAATTGAAGATTAAAAGTTAAGTAGTGTGGAATATTAAAAATATATAAAATACAAAAATTATAAAATGTACCCATCTTAAATAAAAAAAATATACTTCCAAAAAGATTATCTTTATTTAATTTTTTTAGCAATAGTCTTGCTATTTCCTACTTCTTTTAAGGGCTCGTCCTACCTTAGATTTATTTTAAAAAACTATTCTACAGAAATATGTGCTATGTACACTTGCTTTGATAAAATTTAAACCTTTTAAGAAGAGTAAATATCATTCAGCGAATACTTTTTAGACGCTTTCCATTAAGTAGGAGGTCTTTTATTATGTACTCCAATAGTCTATTTAGTTAGTTCATAAAAAAATAGTATACAAATGAGATATAAGACAATATTTTATACATCCATAGTGGTTTTGATTGTTTGCATTATTTAGCTAGTTTTTTACAAACTCAAAGATAGTTACCGTAGTAGTCAAGCATTTGATATAACTCTAATTTCTATAATATCTACTATTTTAGGAGCTTCATATTATCTTATCAGAGTTTTAATAATTTAGCTTCATTTTGCTATTAATCCTTAAAGAAGTTCTATCAAAGGTATTGGAATAGCCTTTATTGCAACTTTTACAGAGTTATAAGCATCATTATTCAATTTTTTTTCTTCTTCAAAAGAAGATTCTGTTTATGGACTATTGTTCTTTTTTGTCTTCATAATGGTTTTTATTATACTATTTTAGTATTAATATTTGAAAGGAAAATCCTTTGACAAAGTGTAAAAAGCTGTAACATTGAAATATAAAATTCTAACAAAATGAAAATATGATTAATTGTATTCATTAAATGCCTGCTTGCACAAGAAAAAGTATAAAAATTATAAATAAGCAAATAAAGTAATTTAAAATGTAGGATTAAATAATTTAAATTAATTATTAATATGTATTTTTATAAATTAATTCAAGTATTTATTTCATTTCTTTAAATGATTAAATCTAATATTCTTTCAAACAATTAAATCATTTAAAAATTGTATGATTCCGATATTTACTAAATATGAAAAGATAAAGAGAGAAATATTTCTTTATTGCAAAATATATGTTATTTATTTTTAATTTTAAAATAAAAATCTAAAATTTTTTTTTTGAAAAGTATTGTTTTATTTACTATTAAAAAAATTTCTAAACTATTTTTTAATTGATATTAAGGATTTATTACAAATAATAACTTCATAAATACTTCTGTCAATTTGCCAGGAATATAAATGATTTCTTAAATTAATTTAATAAATATGCAAAATAATTAATCAATTAATTATATTAAGTTAACTTTATCAAAACTGTATTTATCTCTTTTCAATTTATTTATATCAACTAAATAAATCAATCTTTTAAATATTTTTAGCTGTAAATTAAGTTTTTCACTCAGGAATCTTGGGGATTTCTTGCTATGTTAAGAGTAGTTAACAGAATTTTTTAAGATTTTCTACTCCTCTAACTTCAGATTCTTAGAGAGGTACTATAACAACATGAAGGTCTTCATATAATTCTAAGATTTAATCCATATATTTCTTTTGCATTTTTGCTCTAGACTTGCACATCTTACAAGTATCATCTTTTTATAAATTAATAATTTTATTATTAATTGATCACTATATTAATTATAATTTTTAATGTAAGTTACTTGGATAGAGAACTTAGTTGATAACAATATTTTATATGTCGATTTCATATTTAGCTAATTCATAAACTAATCTATCAGTTTCGTACATACTTAAAAACTCTGGGATGCAAACTGCAACAAAGGTGGTTCTATTCTATTAATTATAAATTAATTTTAAATTAATATTTTTATTATCTTTAGAGTATAAATAAAGTACAGGATCTTTCATTTAGTTAACAACTAATTAAACGGTTTTCTTTTTTTCTTCTAAATCTCCAAATAATTTATCGAAATTTGATTAACCTGCAATCTAATTTATTTTTATACTTTCTATTAACCATATTTACTTTTATATTTTACGCTTGATAGGATTCCTTAAAATTTATTCTTTAAAGCTATGATCTTCTCAATACCTTTTTCTAATAAGTTTGGGAAGTTAAGTAATCTTAGTGTATGTCCTGTAGGAGCTGTATCAAATACTACAACATCAAAATTGTATTTATCTAAAGATCTTTAAATATTAATAAAATGTTATTCATAAATAATTATCAGTCATTTTAATTTACTTAATTAAAGCAGAAAAACTCATAGCTTCATCAATACCAGGTACTTAGCTAATTATTTCAGATAAGAAGTTTTTAGTTGATTAATCAGTTTCAAAGCCTTCAAAATCTGGAAAATTGAGAGAATTAGGGTCAATTGTTGGGTCAATTTCCTTATATTTAAATATTGGCGAATTAAAAATTAATATTTAAAAGTCTGGTTTTCTTACCATTCCCCATAAATTTTCAATTCCTGCTACAGGAGTAGGTTCCTTTCCGCTGAATTTTTAATCAAAGCAATCGCATAAATTATGAGCTGGATCAGTTGAAATAATCAAAACCTTTGTTTAATAATGAACATTGTAAAATTTATAAATAATCCATTACTATTCTACAAAAAGAAATATACTTTAACACCATTTTATGCTAATAAAGTTGCTAAGCTTGAAGAAGTAGTGGTTTTTCCAACTCTTATTTAATTTATTAAAAATTAAAAAATATTTTAAATAATTACCAAACTATGTAAAAATGATTTACCCTCCTTTACCGCCAACAAAAATCCATTTAAGAGTTTTTTTGTCAAGTAAATTCTTTAAAGTTCTCTCTTAATCCATTTTATAAAGTTGCTTTTGTAACTAGCTAAATATCTTTTTTTTTCTTCTGCTTTAATAAAGAAGTAAATTTTGAAAATCTAATTTTTTAATTTTGGGTTTAAATGAGCATTAAAATCTTAGCTAAATAAATGCATATAATTGGTATTTTATTTATAAATCCACATTATTATTTTTATTTATTTGAATAATTTCTATCAGAAAATTAGAATAATTCTTTATTCTATGGAATTTAAAAGCTAAAGAATTTTTGAATTAAGAATAAAATAAATCTATTATTAATAAATGTAGAAGAAATTTTATGATTATTAATTTTAAGAAAAATTAAAATTTTTAATTGTAAAATATTCAATTTAATTTATAAAATTCAAGTAAGTATAATAAAATAAAAGCTTAAAAGACTAACGAATCCCTAAAATAATTTGCTATATATGTAGTCCTTATTTTTCTGAGGAAAAACTAGAAGTGCTGTAAAACTCCAATATTTTTATGATATTTAAAAGTAAAATAATCTAATATATTATCTTAGCTTAGTTATATCTAATAAATCGAAATTGAGTACATTTCATGTTTATTTGTAATAAAAAGGAAGTAAATTTTAATAAATATTTTACAATCAAACAACAAATTATGCAGTTTATTATTATTGATAAATTCTGTTGATCTTTTTATGAACTCAAATCTAATCTACATTAAGAAATTACATAAAATCAATCGATCACTCAAATTTCAAAAATTATATCTGTGCTTTTTTTTTTTAAACGAATTCTTAAATTTTTTCTATTATTGAATTTCAATGTATTTCGAAAAATAAGAAATTAGTCATTTAAATAATAAATAAATTTTTAGTTACGAAGTTAAATAAAGATTCTTATGATGATTAAACTCAAAAAATAATAATTTGAAAATTTTAGTTTTGAATTTGAAATAATTGTTTGAATAAATATTAACTTTTTTCTATTAAATTTTTCTAATAAATAATCAAATATTCTTATAATACAAAAATATATTAAATTTAGTAGAATTGTTTACACTGGTTATTTTGCAAGTATTAATATAGAAAATTCGAATGTTTATAATTATTTTAGGATTATTTAAGTAATATAATTTAGGCTTTTAACTTTGTTTTTCAAATCTCTCGATGTATTTTCGTTTTTTTAAAAGAGATTTCTTAAATTTTTATATTTTATGCTAATAAATATACTAAGATAATAAATGAAATAAAATCACGCTATTATTGTTAGATCTAATCTGAGATAATTTCAAATATTAAATATTATCAGATATGATGACATTCTCTTTTAAATATTAATTTTAAATTTGGTAAAAGTCTTTGTTAGTTGAATTTGTTATTTAATTATATTACTTTTATTAAATTAACATTAATATGTAAGGTTCTAAATAATATTTATTGTCCCAAATTTATATTGAATTTGCTATTATATTATTAGTTATAATCATTTATATTTCTAGAATAATTCATAACCTAGACTAAACTAAATTCATTATTTTCCATATTTTCGCTCATTTTTTTTCGTTTTCAAGCATTTTAGTTAAATATATAGAATCTCTCATCTTTACAAAACAGGTCACTTTTGCCTTTAAAAATAAGCTTTTATATTTAATTTGAATTATTGATATTTAATGACTTAGTCTTTAATAAGGATGAATTTGAATCTTTTAATGAATGAAACATTTGATTGATATCAAATACTCAGCAAAAAATATGAACAAAAACTTACTTAGATTGCATTGATGTCTCTTTCATGCCAATTAGCAATATGGTAAATTTGAAATCTATAAATATTTTAATATTATCTTTAGAGATAAAGTAGAAAGGAGACATCTTTAATTTCAGCTTTTGTTGATTTTTAATTATCTTATAATAATTTATACATAATCGAGAAATCAGAATAGAAAATATAAAAATCTGTTATTGAACTCTATCATAAAATATTTTGACATATTAAAGCTAATTTTAGGGAATTGCTTTTAAAATGGTCTAAGCTACTATTTTTGATAGAAATTTTTAGAAATTTCTAAAATTTCAAACCTTCTTTTTATTAAACAATCCTAGCCAAATAAAAGAAATTTTCTAAATTATTAATTCTTAATTTCAAGAAATTTCTAACTAATATCAATAAATTATTAAATATTCACTGTATTCAAAGAATATTTAATTAGTGATTCTTTAAATATCAAAATCTGTGATCAGACTATTTCTATAAAAAATAATAATTAAAAAAAATTAAATAAACAACAACTTTATAATAGAAACCATCACAATAATTAATTCATAATACCCCTCATATAAAATGAGCAGAAGAGATATGATAAGATGTTTACAAAAACTCGTTAACAACGACCCCTTCTGTATTTATAAACGCAGCTATTTACCTTAAAGAGTTTATAGATCATTCTCAACATAAAACAACCCTAGCTAACCTTCCTCTGCTAATAGCAACACTCAAGCAAGTTGCAAAGGTCATGAGTAAGATTGCCATGATTTGAGCCATCATCATAACGACTTGATGAGTACTTTCAGAGAAAGACAAAAAGAAATATTAAAGGAATTCGATGATTTCCATAAAGACTTCTTTAGCTAATTACCTTTCAGAAGATATGCTCACCACGATCATTTTAATAGACTTGATTAATTATTTAACCAAGAATTTAACAGAATTAGAAAATAAATTTTTGAACCTCATAACGAAGAAAGCGCTAAAACATCAGAAAAAGAATAGGCAAATTCTAAACAATGCTAAAAACAAGAGTAAACTTAAGCCTCTTAGCAAACTACTTAGGCTAAAGAAAGCACCAATAATTCTACTCAAAGAAATACCTCAGAGGATAACAGCTTATCTTCAAGAGATAATTTCGTAGATATTGATTCTTTCTTTGAAAGTCCAAGATATATTTCTGATGTTCATAAAATATTCTAAGAAGAATAGCAAAGACTTCATAAAATGTTTGAAGATTTCGAATCATCCGTCCAAAAAAGAATTAATGAAAATGATCCTAACGTACGCAGTATAAAGTCATACTACAAGCGTACCCCAGAAGGTGAGTATAGAGAATACTATGATTCTAAAAATCCTGAAAAGAATTATAAAATAGAGAGAAAATTCGAAAAACCTACTCTTTCATCAACTTCTACAGAAAATAAAACTACTTCTACATCTACTACAACTTCTCAAGAAACAAGCAAAAACACAGCTTAAAATGTTGAAACATAACAAAAGCCAGTCTAAGAAGCCACACAACAAACATAAAGTGTGTAATAAGAAACTTCAACAAGCTAAGTTAGCCAATAACCAAAGTAAATGGAAGGTTAAATTAACATTTCACCTGAATTAAATGATAAGGCTAAAAAGCTTAGTTTGATGCTTAAAAAAGAATACATGGAATGTTTGGAATTAGCCAGAGTCTATCCTAACAAATCTGTTGGATAAATTATTGACTTAGTGATTGAAAGTGAAACATTTAAGTAGACTCATTGAAATATAATCTAATGAACATTTGCTTAACTTTATATATTATAATAATATTTGAAATAATTACTTCATATTTATAGTTTTAGTTTAAAGGCTAAATAAACCATTTTATATTAATCGTATTTTAGTTAAAATTTTTATTTTGATTTAAATTGCTTCTTTCTTAAAAACGTTTATTTTATTTTTATTTTAGGAATTTTATTTGAATTAAACTTAAATTATTTTATTTACTCTTCTTCATATAAATTCTTTTTTTATCTTATTATAGTTAATGAAAGAGATAAATTTTTTATTCATTTTATATTTAAAAATTTTTAAAATGTTTTATTTTAGAAATTAGGAAATTTTGAAAATAAAAATAGGTATTAAAAATAATTTAGATCGCTTAAAAATTCTTTAGTTTTAATTTATAAGTGTAAAATATTTTCTCAATTTTCTTAATAGGAAAATAATTTGCTTTTTAACTTAAATTCAGTTTGAATAAAATTCAAGAAATCTAAAAAATGAATAATTTAATAAAAGTATTTATTTGAATCAATTGTTTTTGATATTTATTTAAATTAAAATCAAATTTTTATACAATTCAAAAGATTAATAAAATAAATTATCTAAATTTATATTTCATAAAAAGTTTAAATATGTATTAAAAAAACAGATTATTAATTTATTAAAAGTGTTTTTCTATCAGTCTAAGTGTATCTCGAATATAAAATTAATAATAAAAAATATGACCTAAACTTTAAAATAAATTTAAATTTTTTTCTTAAAATGTTTTAACATTTTAATTAAAACTTAAATTCAAAATATAAAAATTAATTTGAATTATTTTGAGAGAGATTTTTACACTAAAATTAAATAAAAAAGAAATTAAATGATATTTTTTTATTAAATGTAAAGCTTTTTATTTTTTAATTTAAAAATAATTCTAAAAAACATTTTTTTTAAATTTGTAATATAAATCAATAAATTTACTCAGAATAAATTTTTCTTTTACTTTTAAATTTAAAATTTGTTTGTTGACTTAATTTATTAAAATACACTTTATATATATTTTTGTTGTGAAAATATTAATTACATATATATAAATGTCAGAATATTTATTGAAAAATATTTTGTCACTTTGTTAGATAATATTCAAGCTAAATGTGAATTAAAGCATTTTTAAAAAATAAATATAAAATTATTAACATTACCAATTATATCAAGCTCTATTAGAAAAGACTAAAAGTAATTCAAATAAATTTCTTAAAGAATATGATAAGAATATATCAATTTATTTTAGATTAATTATGAAAATAAATTTTTACAATAAGAATAATTATTTAGCATGAGGAATAAAAAATTACATAAAATTAGATTTTAATGTTAATGAATAAATGACAAAATAATGATTAAATTGCAAGCCAGAAAATAAGACTCTTGGTTGCTTATTAGACACCAATTATAAAATTCCTGTATTTTGTTTTAAAATAGATGTACTGAGAGGGAAATAAAAAATTAAAAAGAAGGAATTTTAATTAAATTTAACAAAAGGCTAAGTATTGATCTTATTTAATTATTTTTAAATCGGTGCATATCATTGAATTTTATTAGTATATGCAAAAAATAGAATGAAAGAAGGGAGCATCAAATAAATAATTAGGAAAAATAAATAAGCATTAATGTTTAAATATGAAAGGCAGACTATACAACTTAATGCAAAAAATAATTAATATATCAAAAAAAATTTTATCAAAGAAAATAAATAAAAGAAAATTTATTTAAAAAAAAGGAGGCATTAATAATCTATAATAAATAAAAAAAACAAAAAAAATAAGAAAGAAACAAAAAAAGAAGTAAACATAATTAGTGACTAGAAAAGTTCAGATTAGTTATAAAGATAAAAAGATATAACAACAACTTATATACGTACATTAATAGATAAAGAGAAGAAGAGCATTATAATGAGCAGACTCCATCCATTAACTGCTTTGCCTAAGCAGATAGGAAATAAAAATTAGAAAGTCAAAATTTATTATCTCACTAGATAAGGTAGGCCATTTTACTTAGTTAGCATCAAATAAATTACTATATCAACTTACAAATATATTTAGAAGCTATTTAAATCTCCTACTACTAAAATTAAAATCAAATTACAAAAAATCAGCAAAAGATCCAGTTACAGTTAAAATAAAGAATTTACAGCACTAAATTAATGTATCAGGAATGACTTTACTTGCATTTGGATTTAAATAAACCTTTTTGCGTTTTATTAGTAGCTTTAAAAAAGATCGATAATTGTGTTATCTTTAGCAGACAAGAAGAGTAATTTGCATTTTATTTATTAAGTAAACGAAATGTGTAAAAAATGCTCTTAATTTATAAGAAAAAAATGCAGCGAAAATATTCTAGAATAAAGAGGATATCGATTAGAAAATAAATAAACAGTTAGGTAGTGAATAAAGAAAGGTTATTTACTTCAATCCTTTGAAAAAGTGTTTGTGATACAGTAGTAGCAATTGAGAATTTAAAATATAAATAAATATATTTATAAGTGATGAGATAGTTCTTCTTTATTTAATATTACTAAAAATTTATTAATGATGTCAAAATTATTATAAATATAGAGTAATGGGTAGATTTAGGCGTTGGCAGCTTGTATTAAATTCGTGAATTTAATCCTCAGACTGAAGAAACTGAAGATTATATTCAAGCCTAGGCTATGTCAACTGATGAAATTTAATAAAATTTAGATATCGAAGAAGATGAATTAAAAAGACTAAGCCGCGATGTCGATTAGAAAATCATAATTAGATTTAGATTTCATTCAGATAATTACTATGAAAAATAAAATGGTATTTAATTATACTAAAGAACTTATTAACTAACTACATATTTTTATCATATTCGCCCGAAATTTTCTTTTATAACTTAAAGACTAATAAATCATTCAAGCAAGTATTTTTTAGCACATATTATACTTGATCAAATACAATTTTTTCCACCTGCATATTTTATTACATTGCGATAAAAAGGTTGGTTAATGTCTAGCTTGGCACAAATGCTTACTATTTAGTGGTTATGCAAGTTTTATGAATTTTAGAAAGATTATTTTCATACCATAAAACTAAAATTTTCTAATTTAAGATATTTAAATTTGATTTGCGTTCTAAATTGTAATGATTATCAATTTTAAATAAAGAAAAAAATTTTTAATTAAGCAGACAAATAACCACTAGCTTAAATTAATGATTTCCTATTTTAACATTTTTATTTATTAATTACATAGATTCTATAATTATTTGTAAGGAAAAATCTACTAATTTAGAATTTGCTATCAGTTTTACTGATGCTGAGTCTACTAATGAATTTTGGTAATTTACATTGAATTCTCTTATTTTTTTTTTAGAATTGTAAAAAAACATCAAGCTAAAGTAAAAAAATAGAAATATGATATATAATTGCTTTAGAAAATAACAGCTTTATTTTTTTAGTAATTATTTAAATAGATAGATTAGGTATGTTTTATATCAAATATCACAAAAAATATCAAGAAATATTTTAGCCATGATGAACTATTTAATAAAAGAAAAAAAATATAAATTAGCGAGAAATTAAATATTTTTATTATCACTTTTAAGTGCAATATTTTGTGTTCAGCAAAAGTTAAATTTATTCATAATATCAAAATAGGGAATATATAAAGAAAAATAATGGAACAAATTTAGCAGAAGTACCTTGTTCAATGAATGCTGATTAATTTGATGATTTGTAAATGCCTCATCTCAGCAAGTTAGATGAAACGCTAGAAGCAGTAAGACACATTTGTAGAAATAAATTTTATCTTAAATATTTATATAAAAAAATATTGCTTTTAATTTTTATATCTTAAATTTTACATTAAAATAATTAGATCGATATGGACTTGAGCCACTTTTGTTAAGGAATAGTTTACAAAGTAATTCATTCGCATTCACCCATTTTCATATTGATTATAATTTAATCTATTTTAATAAATATTTATAAAGCCTGAATTTCTTGAAAAATTGTTTGAAACCTTTGATGAACTTGAAGTATAAAAGCAAACAGAAAAGCTAGAGCAAATACACCTTATTGTTAAAAAACTTAGTAAATACTTTTATTAGCAATTCACAAATTAATAGGATTAAATAATTTAGTATTGTCGAATGAGCAGAAGTTGATTATGATGCTTATGAATGATAAATTTTTCTATGCCTGTTTGGGAGCTTTTGAATGTAAATTTATAAAGATCTAAATAAAGTTAATTATATTTTATTAATATAAAACTTAGAATCCCAAATACAAATTGGGATTATTTTAATAAAATATCGTTAACTAAATAATAATTATTAAATCTAACTGTATATAATTTTAAATAGACAAGCGCGGGGCACCAAAAGAAAATTACAGAGAACTATAAAAGAATGAAGCTAGATTCAAATAGATCATAGAAATTAAAAATAATGAAATTTTAGAAAAAATTCATATGAACTACAGACTTTAGTACATTAAAGATAGCGTGATTGCATCATACATCGAAGAATCAACAAGCAACACCTTTAATATTGTAAGAAATAATAAATCTATCTTATTTTCTTCTTAACTTAGCTAGTAATAATATTTATTATTAACTATTAATTAATAGATTATAACACGCAACAATATGGAAATTCTTGAATATATGAAAGAAAGACATTTTATTTCGGAACTTAGCGAAAAATTCTTTGATAATTTGGGAGATTCTATCAAATTCATAGGTGAACTTTTGACTATCATTAATAATCCTAATTTTGTAAATTTAATTTATATTTTGTATTTCATCCATTTATTCATTTTTCTAACTTTCATTTGCTAATAAATTTTTTTAACAAAATTTTATAGTAATTAACCTTCAAGCCTTAATTAGTTGAAATCATGAATAACAATAACTTTTACAAAGTTTTCTTCCAAGCCCTTAAAATTATTTAGGAAACAGAAATAAATAAAGATTTAAAGACAAAACAAAGCTTGAAGCTTATGGAAGCAATCACTATTTTAGCAAATGAAAACAAGAAAGAACTCATTTCTTTTCTTTTTACTGGAGAAAAAACCTTAAGCTTTTGCCATGCAAATTAGTCAGCCAGTAGATACAGCTAGAGTAGTTCTCAAACCACTAGAGAGGGCACAACTATTGAATAAAGAAAACAATATTTAGCACTTTTAAGCTCAATATTAATTAATGAAGATGCAGGATTGCAAATTTAAGTTGTTGAAGTATTCAAAGTTATTTTTGAATCCATGAAAAATAATGAATTGGATGATAAAATTGTAAATCTACTTATTAATGACTTCTTTTCTTATTGCTTTGAGAAGTATGCTAAAGGAGAAATTAATAATCAATTCATAAACTTCGTAATTCAATTTTTAGATCTCTTTTAGCTTGCTTATAAGCTTTCTCCCACCAAATTTCGTTCATACGTGTAGAAAAATTAACTGATCATAAAGCTATTTTCTAGATCTGATTGTAATGATAAAGCTATCCATTTAGCACTAGTTAAGTTAGTTAGATCATTAATTGTAAGTGATTATATTATAATCACTCATTTAATTAGTAACAAAATTATTGATAAGATTTGGGAAATTTATAAAAAGCACGAAAGAAGGTCAAATCTAGTTAATTCTACCTTCTAAGATATGATGCATTATCTTTTAGTCTAAAACTACTACCAAACACCTAAACTATTTAAATATATTGTAAGTATTTATCCTTAATAAATCAATTATTAATTTCAATATTTTTTTATTTAAAAGATGAATAGCTTCGGAGAGGAGCTTAAAGCTAGATAAGCCAAAATATTGTGCTTCAAAAAAATTGTAGATATATATGGATAGCAAAAAGATTGGATTAACTAAGACAGAAACGAACATTTAGATTTCTAGAATTCAGAATTGCTGCAGTAACCTCATCCAATAATGGAATAAATTGAAGAAGAAAAGTATTTCGAATCCGAAGATATTGCTTCTTCCATTATTGTTACTCCTTAATTAGATTAAAAGCAATAGCAAGAGAAAGAAAAAGAAGTCATGATGAGAAGACAATCTATGAAAGAAAAAATTCTAAAGGATCTAAAAAACGACGAAGACGATGATACTTTTAAATTAATTCAAGATTAAAAAATAGCCTAAGGTAATAATAATGGCTAAAATAATTAAGAAGATTCTATATCGTCTAATTCCTCTTTGATTATCAACTTGAATACTTTAAATGTAAATGGAGAATTTTCATCTTAATCAGAATAATAAAACTCCACTGAAGATAAATCAAACAAACTAAAAATATGCATAGATTTAGCTTCCGATTTTGAAGAAAATGAAAGTGAAGATCAAAATTCATAAAACAATATAAAAATTGAGATCGAGGAAAAATCGTTAGATATAGAAAATATAGGAAAGAAGAAAGATGAAGAATTAAAGGATGATAAATGTAATGGGTCAATATTAAGTGAAAGCAGCTACTCAAAAATAAACTCTAAGAGATCATTTAAGTAACGTGATGACACAGATTAAGAATAATCAATTTTAGAAGATCATTAAAATGGGGAAAATAAGATATGTAAACAAGAGTTTTCAATTAAAAACGAAAAAATGTCTTAAAATGAAAATAAATCAGAGTTAAATCACTTAAGTCATAACTAGGCAGGTTCAGGTTAAAGTTACAATAATATGTTCACAAACGATTATGATGAAGAAGAAGAAAAGAATATGGTTAAAGCACCAGGAGAGGAAGTTATATAGAAAAAAATAAAAGTTGATTGATAAGTTTGACCTAACTTTATACATTAATTATTGCTTTAGTCTTTTATTTATAATTTAAATCTTATTAATTATTATCATTAACAATTATTAAATTCTCTTTACAATTAACGAACAAATAAACAAAAAAATACAAAGATGATGAATGAATAAAACAACTAAAGACAGATAGAGCATAAGTATATATACATAGGTATATATATATAAATAATTAAATAAAAAAGCAAACAAACAAATTTAATAACCTGAAACATTATCTGTCCTCCATCCATCATATTCTTCTCACTCTTTTCTCTCATAATAACTCACCCATCTCGTTAAAGACTTTCAGGTATGTATTCTCATTTTAATTAACTTGAGACTAACTTTATTTACTTCTCAATTAACAAAAAACCAGTAAACTAACACTTTCTTCTAATAACCTATTTTATATTATATATAAATTGATATATATATGTATATAAATTTATAAGAGAACTTAATGGTGAGACATAAGTAAACTCATAGATAAACTTATCATCAATCAATTCGTATAGACTTATCTTCTTAATATTTTAATAATCTTATGCAAATAGATTACATGTTTCTCAACTATACTGACTACATCATCTATACTTTTAAAATTTCTCATTTATTTTTAAAAAGTTAATTGTTTTATTTTATGTAAAAATTTTGTTTTATTAGCTTTATCATTTAGACTAAAACTAATATTTAAAAGAATTAACTTTAAATTTTTTGTGAAAGGCAATAATCATGAAGATATTTGAGTGCTTTAAATTTAAGTTACATTTATTTTAACTGCACAAAGAAAGTATTTTTATATTACTTCCTTTAAAAAACTTAAAATGATTTTGTGGTAATTTGATGATTTTAGCAACTTAGTGAATTGATTAATTAAAGCACACAGAAAATAAAAAATTCAATATTGATAATATTTAAATGCTTTAAGATAATATCTTATTTATGTTTATCTATTTGAAATAAATTGAAAAGAAATAAATCAAATTAAAAAAGATTTTATGATAATTTGACTATTTTAGTGAATTAATTAATTAATTATTACACATATAAAATATAAATATGAACAAATCAATATTTTAGGATTATATTATATAAGTTTAATTTTATAAAATATGAGATTCAAACTTCATTTATCAATTTCCTATCTCAAATTGCAAAATAATAATAAGCTAATTTATGTTAAATTTTATTTTTTAAAAATTAATCATTCATCATCACCATCTTCTTCTTCATCGCCTTCATCGTTTTCTTCTTCATCTTCTATATCATCCTAATCATCTTCTATTTCCATTTCTTCTTCATCGTCTCCTCCTTCTTCATCATCTTGAGGCATATCATTTAAGTATTCCTTGAAAAAGAAAAATTTAAATACAAATTTTAAAAAAAGCAAATTATACTTCTGTAGGACGAGCTATTACATCAATAAGGGTTTATAATGAGAATTGATCAACTTCATGAACAAATGTTTGGAAACATAAATTTGTTATTTCTCTCATATAATCTTTATTTATTTTAAATAATTTTAAATAAATAAATATCTCAATCGAATGAAAGTATTTTTACGTGCTGATTTTGTTAAAAGTGAAACAAGTAAATCAGATAAAACTTAAATGAAATTTTCGTCTTCCTTTTCTACATCCTTTCCTTCATTATTTGAGATTTTTACTTTCTTTTTGGGTTTTTCTTTCTTTAACTTTTCATCATAATGTTGAACTATTGATTCGTACACTTCTTTAAGTTCATCAAGATTTTACAATCCTTCATCATGATAGAATAAACTTAAAACACATACACCAATTAATAAATTGCAGAAAGATCTTTTCTTTTTATTGCTAAATCCTTTTTCATCATCATGCTTCTTCTCTAAATTGTTTTTAATTTCTTTTTCTAATTTATTGGCCATGTCTATGAACTCTTGTAATTCCTTTAAAATACAAAAATCTTAATAAATTATTACCTTAAAATATTTTTTTACTTTAATGGTGTGGGTCAATTATTCATTATTTGTGAAATTTTCAGCTTTTTTAACAATATATTTTAAGATATTGAAGATCCAGAATTCATTTTTGCTATTTAAACCTCTCCAAATATAACTTTTTTAATCCTTTTTTAGGAAAAATAATTTGTTTTAATATGAAGTATATGAAAATTAAATAATTATTACCTTGAAATTTAAAGAAGGAATTTTAAGAGTTGAAGAAAGCAAAGAGTTAAAAAGCTAAGTAATTAACTCAGAATATTTTTGAATGAAAGATTTTTCAGTAATCTCACCCTTAACTTCATCATTCTACTTTGAATATAAAAGAGAGAGCTTAGTGTTAGTTGTACTTTCAAATAGGTGATAACAGATTTCATAGAATTCATTTTCGAAAGTGTTAGGATTTTTACTAAATTAAAATTCAGCAAAGACATACATTTCGTTAAGATAAAAAACATATTCGTTGATAAAATTAGTAGACTTGTGCATTTACTTTTTAAGGAAATTTAAAAACTCTGAAGCTTCTTGTTAATTCATAAATGAGTAAATGGTTTTAGCTAAGCTCATCTTTGGAGTAAACTTAAGTGTGGTCTTAGCTCTCAAAAGATAAAATACATCTAATATTGATTTTCTTTCTTCTTTATTTAAATTTTCATTATTGAATTTAGAAAGTAGCTTTGAGAAAGATTTTTCTGTTTTTGTACTCAAGTTTCTCATTTACTCGTTCTTTACTTAGAAGTGACGAATCCATAAGTGTAAGAGCTCTTCGATAGCAATACACTTGAAGTCATTGATAGAAAAGTCTTTTGATTTTATAAAACGTCTAAACAAGTTTATTGCTACAAAATAATTTCTATAATTAACAGTTTTATTGTTGTTGCTGCTATTTTCTTCTTCGTTGTTTTCATTCTTATTTTTTTTTTATTTATTTTTGCCTTTTTCTTCCTATTATTGTTCTTCTTGTTCATCTTCATCAGATGCAAGACAGAACTCCTTAAGAATATTTTTCCAGAAATCTGTCCATTAGGATTCCTTTTTATATATTGAGCGCAAGTAAGCTATTAAACTATTTGTGGCAGTATGCTCTTATGGGTAGTGATCTTTTAAATCATTTAAAATATTTTTTAAGTTTTTGATGCTGTTAATTTTATCATCTAAGTAGGATTACTGAGCAAAAGTTGCGTTGTTGTTCATCTTATGAGCGAAGTGACCAATAACTAAAGCACGTAGTGAAACTCCAGTGTGGTTTTTTAATTCATTTTTAAGTATATGATTGAAATATAACTTTGCTTTGTGCTTTTAGTGTAATTTCTATTAGAATATATTTTCACATATGTCAAGAACATTTTATGGGAAGAGTGACATTTCACTTTCAAGTTACTAATATATAAGGTCATAAATTTACTAAGCATTTTCACAATGCTTTTCAATTATTTCTGATATGATGATACACTTAAATAGAGCTAAACGACCCATGCTAAAGTGTTTTACTTCACTTTTAGAAAGTGCATTTTTCTTAGATACTTGTTCTACTATGTATTCAATCAAAGACTTAATGTTAATTGAAGAGCCGAATTTTTCTAATATGTTTTTAAGAGCTAAGCAGTAGTGCATTTAAATATAAGCTTCTTTAGATTAACCACCACCACGAACACAACGTTTTATTGCGTAATCTACATCTTCAATAATCTTTTCTCCAAATAATGAAACGAATCCAGCAGATGCAGCTTAGTTGCTGGCTTTATCCTACTAAATATTAGAGACAGATTTTGTATGGCTTACAGCTTGGAGAGTTTTAACTATTTTGTCAATGCTGTCTAAAACTGATTACTTGATACTTTAGTTAATTGGCTTCTTGCTCAAAGCTTCAAAATAACCTAAAAATTCTTTGTCATCCATTTCTCTAAATTTTAAGCGATATCCTTATTAAATATAATACTTTAAAAATTTACTTTTTTATTATTATTTATTTTTAATCTTTTTCTTAATTTTAGCTTAGTAAACTCTTTAATTTACTTTTTTTGCTTCTTCTATCTATATACGTTATTACCTTCTTAACAACCAATAAATAAAATTTTAGATATATTTAGAGTGTTTCTTTAAAATTTGCTCAAAAAAATCCTTCGCAAATATTAATAATTGACATGAATTTATAAATAGAAGTATTTATTTAAATTCAATAAAAATTTTAAAAATCAAACGTAATATCTATTGATGATAGTAATCAAAGATGTAGACATTAAGATATTAGTTTAATTGTTTTAAATTTATTATTTAAGATGTTTTAATAATTGTTTTATATTTATTAATTCATATTCAGATTTTTAATTTTCTCTAAATATTTTTGTAAATCAAATTTTAATTTAAAAAAAATAAATTTTAAAATATTATGTACATTTTAATTAGCAAAATTAAAGAATATTTTAACAAAAAACAGAAAAATAAACCAAAATATCAAGTTCAAACAAAAAGTAGTTCATTTATATTTAGTTTATACTTAAAAAATTTTTTAATTTAAGGTGCTTATTTTGATATTAGCTTTACCAATTCAAAAAATATAAAAATTTCAAATTAATGAATATTTCAACAAAAAAACAGAAAAATAAACCAAAATATCAAGTCCAAACAAAAAGTAGTTGATTGATTTTTTGTTTATACTTACAAAATTTTAAAATTTAAGGTGCTTATTTTGATATTAGCTTTATCAATTAAAAAAATATAAAAATTTCAAATGAAAAATATATTAAATATTTTAAATAATAATTTGATAAAGTAAATTTTTTAAAAATCTTGAAGCAACTCTATAAACTTCATTATTATTCTAATCTTAACAATTCTAAAGCCTCTTCTATGTTTATAATTTTTTCTCTTATTTTTTTATTTTGCTACCCTTTTTTAATTTCATATGCATCAATTTTTTCCCAATCTTAAATAGATACTGCTTAAACTTTTCTCTCTTTTAAAATCTAATTTATTTTTTCTTTTTTATTATAAAAAGGATTATCTCACATTTATAAATTCTAGTCAAAATTATTCTTTACCTTCGCAATCCTTTTTAGGGACTAATGCTAAGTGGTTGATATGATTTTCAATATTATTTGTTGTTTCCTTATGTTTAAATTTTAAATTTTAAGTTGATTTTTTTAAATATAAAGATTTACTATGCATCCAAGCATCGTTTAGTCTAAGACTCCTACAGGCCCAGTCTTTACCCAACCAGATGCATATTTACCTATTTAAATCTTATCTTTTGAGTTATGTTGTAAAACACATCCATTGTGGTGAGCTATTTTATTATTTTAAACATCCCACGGAATTTAAATTCCATCAATATTTTCACTTTCATATCCTATGCATCTTATCAATAAATCACATTGAATATTTTCTGTTCCTAAAGATTCTTCAACATATGATTTTTGTTCAAATGGCTCTCCCTAAAAGTAGAATTGAATGTTATTTATAAAAATATGCTTAAATCATTAAATAAATATAAAATTAAAATAACCTTTAATGTGTTTCTATGAAAATCAACTGATGTAACTTAACCATTCTCAGAATTTACTTAGTAAGGTGAAAGAAGAGCTTTTAAATGAACACTTATTTAAGAACCATTTTCAATTTCTTTTAAGTTTTGTATTTATTTAAAATTCTTGATAATATCGTATCTCCTTTTATTGATTCTAGCTAAACGAGTAGCACTATTCATTTGATCGCTAAATTCCCATTTAGAATTTTCATTTAAACTTCTTTCATATTCATCTTTCCAAACATAAAAATTAGCACCTTTGGTTTGAGAAAAAGCCCTATTTATTTTACAAAGTTATTTTAGTGTGAATGTCAATAAATAAATAGCATATTACCTAAATTCTTTCATAGAAAATTAAGCTTAGATCAAACCTCTTCTTCCAACTAAAAATATCTACCATTTATTTAATTAGTTAAATTGTTAATTTTAATAAATAATAGTTATTATTGATAAGTTATCTACGTTTTCTATATTATTCCTTTTCAACTCAGATAAAGATTTTGCAGTGATATCTGTATCATCTAGTTCACCAGTCTTGGCCTTAATCAGAATTCTGGCTACATCTAAAGCAACATTTCCATTTCTTTGTAAAATAAGATATTTTTAAAATTGAATAAGAAGTTTAACAAAAGTATTTATACCCAACAATTACAACATTTTTTATTTTAGAAAAATCAAGAGGTAAATTG
This sequence comes from Tetrahymena malaccensis 436, assembly GCA_000231845.2. Taxonomy (NCBI): domain Eukaryota; phylum Ciliophora; class Oligohymenophorea; order Hymenostomatida; family Tetrahymenidae; genus Tetrahymena; species Tetrahymena malaccensis. The sequence continues at coordinate 522,308 of JH719993.1, read as the reverse complement.
CAATAATCTGGGTGTCCATTATACCAATTTACTATTTCTCTACCAGAAAATACGTTTTTTACATTTTCACCAGGTATACCAAGCTTTTTATCATCTTAAATGTTAAAAAAAAATGTTTAAGTGACTATATACAGCATCTTTTAATAAGTTACTTACTTTAAGCGCCGTATGAGTACACTACTCCTGAATAGTTTTCGGTTATTTCTTTCACAGTAATATCTCTACCCTAATATTACATTGAATTGAGTAAACATAATTAAACTCTTTAAGTATTTTACTATTGTAACATTTCCATAAAATTTAAGTCTAGGGTTATGGCTTACTTCTTTAAAATCATTAATAATTTTTTTTATTGACTGATGGTCAGGTGCAACACCATATCTAACCAAACCATAAGGAAAAGGTAGCTTTTCAAAAATATGTACATGAGCTTAATCGTTATCGCTAAGTATTTTTTTTGCAGTATAAAACCCTGCTGGACCTCCTCCTACAATCTAATTTTAATTAGTCAAATTTATTTGTTTGGTTAACAATAAAGATTCAAATTATATTCGAGTATAAATAAAACATTTTACTGCAATTGTAACTTAATCTAAATCTTATATTTCTTCATGCTTAATTGCTTAACAAAAATATCTCCTAACTAAGCTAATATTTTTCAACATTATAACTGATTTAACACAATATTGTTTTTTAATAGTTCTCCTTGATTATATTTATTTAATTTTTTTGTACCAATTTATTATGAATAATCATTAAATTTCGAGAATAAGCAAGAACTGTAATTTGTATTCTGCTTATTTCTACTGAATTCTATTTACTTTTAAAAGATATTTATTTTTATTGGATTTACTATTTCATAGAATTAAATTTAAAATAAGTTAAATATTTTTTCATAAAATCTTAAATCTTTTAATAATTTTAATAATTTGGTTATCTTAAATTGATATTTAGAAAACAAAAGTAAATCATGCACAAAATATATTTTGAAAAAGCTATTGCTTATGACTTAATATAGAGAAAAAAACATACTGAGAGAATATAGATAGATAGATTTATAAAAATGAAATAAAAGTTAATTATTATTGAAATTAAATCATATTTGCTGATTGATTTATTATGCTCAAAGAATTTCTTGTTTACGGTAAATTAAATAATAGGCCATATGTCTGTCACCACCTCCTCTAAGGTCAAGAATTTCATCGATAGAAACTTCAGTAACAGTAGAATCATCAAATCTTTACCAAACATCTTTATATATTTACAATAAATTGAATGATATTTTATTCTTTCGCAACAGATAATATAACTATTGAATTAATAAAATTAATTACCTCCGGATTTATGAGCCCATCCAACATAATGGCCTGAATCAGCACTTCTTCCTTAGTGTGTTAATACTGCAACTAATTCATAAGTACCATTATCTAAACCTTAACCATGAGGTCTATAGAGATTTTCATCATGTTGTCTGATTTCTTCCTCTTTTTATGCTTCTTTAAATTGCTTGTAAAGAGCTTTAGTATCTTCTGGTATCATTTTTCCTTCAGCCTCAAGCTTTCTTTTATATTCAGCAAATTTCTCTTCTGTGTTTTTGTTTGCTTATTCTTATTATCTTTTTTCATAATCCTTTCCTTTTTCTATGGCTGATTACAAATCTTAAGTGCAGTAGGGTGTTACATCTAATATTTTAGGGAAGGCTACACTCTTTTATTTTAGTAAAACGCTATAAATATAAAAATAAATGTTTTTATTTAGGTTACACGAAGAATTTTAGATTTAGTGGCTTCAGTACGGGAGCTTTCGGACTTTTATTTCCAGAAGAATCTCATCATTTAAATAGCTAAATAGCTGGGCTTTAAAGTTAAAAAAGAATTTTATTATTTGATTTATCTCATTTTATCAAACTTACTAATTTCTTAATTCTTCTAGTTTCTGTAAAGTCATGAAGTAAGCCATCTTGACCATTCTTTTAAATTGTGCCTTAAAGACTCTTAATATAAAACAAAATAACAATTAAAAGACTGTTCAATAAATAAAGTAATAAAATTTTTTCTTACAACTTCAATACCCTCAGTGAGTTAATTAACAGGGTTTGACTAGTTGTCAATTGTGCACATAAGTTTTTTGGAACGTTCGCTCTTAATTGATACTTCTTAAATATTGTCATTATTTGTTTGCTTGACTTCATATTCTATTTCAAAAATATCCTTTATCAAATTGGTTTTGTTACCAAGTTCGTCTTCATAGTTAGTTTAAGGTTCAAGGCACTAAATTACGTTTTAAAAGCATTCATCAGCGTCTTATTACTTAAAAGCCATGGAACCTTATTCCTTCTCTGCAAATTATGGGAATGCATTCATAAAATTTTAGACAAAGTTTATTGGTTGAACTGCTTCACCTTTCTTATCTAAGTCTCTAAACAATTTTTAAAGAGCTACACTTACTTAACCTGAAGGTCCTTAACCAGCAGGTAGCTATCTATTTTATAAGAAGTTCTTTAATTCATTAATTCTCTTGAGACACTAGATAGAACTATTCATGTAGCATGTATTTCCCAAATTTACAAGACCAGAAGGTAAAATTTCCTTTAAAATAATGAATTTTTATTGTTAAATTAAAAATAATTGTACATTTAAATTATAAATTAGATTTCTTCCATCTTGATGCTTTCTTTTTTATGTAAAGTATATTATTAATAATGATTACTCCTGTTTTTTCTTTGTAAATTTTGGCACGCTCTTCAGGAGTCATTTCTTCATAGAATTTTTTTTCTTCTTTGATATCTTAGATTTAATTTTCTTCAGCTGCTCCCATCAATGTTATAGCACTACCCTCTTACAATTTAAGCTTAGAGAGATCAGTTTCAGGCTTAAATCATTATAAAATTAATTTTAATCAAGGTATTAAAAATAAAAAATAAATAAGCTGTTTATTAGAGATAAATAAACAGTCGTTTGTTGAAGAAAAATAGTCCATTAATTAAATTTAAAAAAGGACTTCTATATTTGAATAATTTTAATTGTTTTTAAAATAAGCATACCTTGAAGAGGGTTCCTTTAAAAATAATTTTTTAACTTGCAATAGGAACTCTCGTTAATGAGTAAACTGTTTCCTAAAATTTAATTACTGGAAGACTCTAATCCAATTCAGCTTCTACATTTTTAGTTCCCCACTTTAAAACTACTTTAACCATTTTGTCTTGTACTTTTTGCTATATTTTCGTACTTTTGTTTATGCTAATAATCTAGTTAATTATTGATCTTTTAGAAAGATTTTTTCAAGATTTTGATTATTATTTATTTTATTTTTAAAAAATAAGAATATAAAGTCTTACTTAATCTTTTAAAAATTTAAAGACCTTAAAAAATTGATAGCAATTCAATCTATTAAATCATATCATTTATATGATAAGATCAGAAGAAAGAGGCATAAAAGGACCGAATCTCAATCTGATAATCAAAAAAAAAACATTTAACTGTCTTTTATTTATTTAAAAAATGGTTATGATAAACATTTTTTAATCTATATCTTTTAAATAAATAAATTCTATTTTTTTAAAGAAAATGTAATTAATTCAATTTCAAAACATCTATTCAACATTTTAAATCACTTTTTTTAAAAATAATTTTTTATTGTTTATTAAAATTGAGCTATTTATTTCTATTTATTTATTGAATGATTTAATTAAGATGATTGAAAGTTTTATAATCACAAATATAATTTTATCAAAAAAAATGATTTTTGTTAGCACTTATGATTGAGAATCTAATATGAAAGTCCTAAATTTTTAATTAAAGGAAATAAAGCTTTTTATGTACAATAAAACAAATTTTTATACCAAAAAAATAAAATAATAAAATAAAAAATAATTTATTTAATTTATTATTAAATATAAAAATTTTTATAAATACCAAAGTAAAAACACTAAATTTTATAAATAATTAAAAATCAAATAAAGAGAAAATTACAATAAAAAAATATGAATAATAATAACTAAAAGAAAGTTGATAGTTAATTTGAACATCCAATTTATTGTAGCGAAGTTATCTTAAATAATGCTTGCTTTTATGAGGCAAAAAGATTGATTAATTAAATTGAAATCTACTTCGATTTTCCTTACAGCAAGTAGCTCTTTTTTGTATCAAATATTGATGAAATAACATCTGAATAAGTGAAATATGAAGAAGTAGAGTAGTATTATTAAAGTTAAAGCAATTAATAAGAATATTTAAGAAAGATTTAAGAAAGACCTCAAAGTTAATCGTAAAATGATTGGAGAAAGATCAAAATGGATTATTTTATTGAAGAAAATGGAAAAAAGTCATATTTAAATTAATATAAAGTTATAAGGAAAGACAAAATAATTGAACACGTGAACAAGAAAAAAAATTAATCTACTGTAGGCTAGAATTCAAGATCAAGATCTTAAAATGATGAAGCAAGTAATCATGCTGATAATGGCGAAATAGAGGTGATGGATGGAATTTATTACTTTTCTGATTTTTTAGAGAAAAAGAAATTAGATTAATAAAGTAGTCTAGACTATTAGAATAGTGATGAGTATAAGTTGGCTCAGTATATAGAAAAGATATTCGATTAATTCAATAAGAGTGTAATCTATAGCTTTCTGAGCTACTTTCTCTCTCAATGCATATTGATTCTTTTAAATAAAAAAATGTTGATTGATATAGATATCTCAAATCTCATATTAATAAGAGAAAATCAAAACATAAAATTTGTGTATCTTATTTCGTTTGAATATTTTAAATAATAGCTAGAGGAAAAACTTACTAAAAATAGAAAAGTCTAAGATTTTTACTAAACATTTTGTGATGAATTTTATTTTAAGATGTAAAGTAAAGAAAAAAAATTATAACTAAATGAGATTGCATAAGATAAAATATCACTTTTTTTAAAAAAAATTGCAAGTGCTCTCTTAAATGATAATGACTTAAAGGAAGCTAAAGATGATAGTGAGTTTGCTAAGTAGTGTATCAACGGAGTTCAAAACATTGAAGAAGCAATCAGCTAATAAGATGCTAGAAAAAGATACTGTAAAGTTTTAATAACTAAAAACTAATTACTCACAGCTCTTAATAATTCTGATGAATAAAGCTTTGAAATTTTTAAGGACCTATATAAGAAAGAGTTAGAAAATTTTAATAAAATTTAGATTAGTGATTAAAAAGAATATAAAGAAAGTAAAACTTAATAAGATACAAATAGTTCCAATAGTTAGAGTAATGATTAATAAAAATAAATCCAAGCTTAATAAGAAACAAATACTACCAAAATTTAGAGTAGAGATTAAAATGAATAAAAAGAAAGCTTAACTTAATCAGAAATAATTAATTCGTTCTTTTAGGATTACTTGAAAAGAGCTGGCTCTTTTCCTTCTCAAGCTAATTATAAAAATATAAATTAAGATGAAACATTTGTTGAATTTTGTTGTGAAGACTATCCAAAACAATAAGCTTCTATTTCGATAAATAGTAATAATTAGGTTTAAAGAGAAAAAACTAAAACTCCCAAGTTCATAAATCCTTAAATGCCAGAACATGAAATAGCAGCTATTTCTTCTTAAAAAAGAGAAATGTAATTATAGCTTAAAATCAAAGAATTTAAAAGGGGACTTGAAGAGGTTTAGAGAAGAAAAGATTTGGAGATTTTGAAAAATAAAAAACAATCTGAAATCTAAGATTAAAGAAAACATGCTGAAGATATTAGAAAGATTGAATAATATTTACACAGCATTCCTTAAATCAGGGGAGGTGAAAAGAAACTTATGATAGACTTTAAAGAAAGTACTTGCAGCTTATAAATTAAGCTTTACTATTAGCAAGAACTCTTTGCTGTACTTGAAAATATAGATGAGATGCTTTATTGCATCCAGCTTTTGAACAATTCATTTAATGATATATCTATTTACATGGATGAGCACAAGAGAATTTGCTTTGAGACACATATATGTATGGGACAGAAAGATAAAGTATTGCTTAGAGCTATTTACATGATTGACTCTTTGGTCACATATGGTTTAACTTTTTATGATTTCTATTATTAAAGTATGATTAATAGCAAGTAATCTAAAGATATACAAAAATATGTTTAATTATAATAAGAAATTTAGTAATATTTAGAAGCTTACAAGCTAAGATATGATGATTTTGTCTTAAAACTAAATTCCTAAGTTAATAATCTAAGTTGAGTTTATTTGTCACCTATTTATTATTCCATCCATTCATTATAAATCATTTCATAAAATAATAATTATTTCTTTCATTAAAATAATTAAATAAAATAAAATTAGTATTTTTAATTTGTAATAATGCTAAACTGTTCAATAAAAAATTCATACTTATTTTTTCTTCTTATTTAAATAAAAATAAAAATTTTTAGTTTTCATGTAAAATTAGAATTAATAATTTGAAATTAATTAAAAATAAAGTAAACATTTTTATTAAAAATGAATTTAAATTACAAATAAATTTATTAAATTAATTACTTTAAATATTTTAATATAAATAAATCAACAAGTAGCTCATCTTATTTATGAAAAGAGGCTCGCTTTTTTAGGTCTAATTTCTAATTACGAAGGGTAACTCTTATCAGAAGAACAAAGCTACTCATTTATTGAGTCTCTTTTTTCGTTAATAATATAGCTTTACGACATTTCATCTGAGTTACTTTTTGTGATGCTTTTATCTCCAAAAACTAAAAGTAGGTTGCTGTTTTAACTGCTATTTCTATCCCCTTCTATAAATGGAATTTCTTATGATTATTTAGAAAAATAAGAGCTAAATTTATTCCCTATATATGAATCAACATTAAATTGTGGCTGATATAATTTTTGAATATTTGCTTCTAAGTCTGTAATCCCTAATTCACTTTGACCTAAATTTTCTTCATCTAGATAATGTTAGCTCACAGAGGAAAAATTTATGCTATTATTAATATTGTTATTACAATCATCTAATTTTTTTTTATGGTTGTTATCTTCTAATTACAACTGAGACAATTTCATATGAGAATCCTTACTATCTATCTTATTTTGGGAAATTGTATTATTATAATCTTCATTTTCCTCTTAGTTCATTGATTGGTTTTATGAATTAATTACTACTGTATCTCTAAGTGTATGACAAAGATTATGCAAGAATGTTTTATGCTATGATGAATTCAAGATATTTGACCCAGGCCTTATTGTTGTACTCCTAATTTAACCTTTAGCATTTATCCTGGTATTAGGAGACATACTTGCTTTTCTTTGCTTTTCATATTCTAATTTCTGCTTTTACTCCTAAAACTCCTTCAGTTGCTACTCTACCAAATCTTTAGTATCTTAAGCTACTTGTTACTCTTTAGTGTTTTCTTCGTTTTAATAAAAATCTTTTCTTGAGGAAATGGTTTATTTTTCTGATGGAAGTATTGGTGATTTTTCATTATGATGAGTTGGGTAGCTTTTTAAACATAAAATTTTTAAATTTTAAATGATTAAAATTTAAATGTTACTTTTAGTATTAAGTATGGACAGGAGCTGACTCTATCGATTTTTGACTTTTTCTTTGCTGGAATAAAGTGCTTTACTTTGTAGAAGCTCTATTTCTTTGCTATTAATAATTAATCGAAACTTCAGGCCTTATAAGGGAATGGAGTCTTTCTTCTTTTCTTAAGTTAACGAAGTCTGCATAGATAGCAAACGAAGTTTTTATTGTATTGTTTTCTATAATGTCTTCTGCTTTTATTTAGTAAGGCCCTAGAGTTTTTACCAATTCATCAATTACTTGGCTCTCTATTTTTTTGAACATTTATTCGAAATCTTCACTTACATCATCTCGCTTTTACTTCTTCTCTTTAATTTATACTTCAATCTCAAATTTTAAACTAGGGTGATTCTTATTTGTAGGACTATCTGTTTATGATTATGTTGCATTAAAATCATTTCTTTCTAAGCAAACTTTAAAAGAAATAGAACCTTAACCCACTTAATTTAGAGCGTTAGACAAAATTGTAATTAGTACTTATTTTATTCTTCTTTCATCTGAGAAGGTTTTATCCATTCTACGTACGTCATTCTTATGAATAAACTAAATATCGTTAATTTTGGCCTGCGCCTGAAACATTCCTTTTATTTGGTTAATAATTTAAAATATTGCATTAAAATTTAATAAATTTTAAAATTATCGTTACCAACTAAATCCCATATCATTTGTTTAAAAGAAAATTAGGCCTAAATATTATATTAAAGAAAATTTAAAGAGGATTTATTGCATTTTTATAATAAAATTTACTTACCATTTTAACATTAACACCTTTCTTCTCATTGATAGAGAAGTAGTCAAAGAGAACATATATGTGATTCATTATTAAATAAGTATTATATTTTATTGTTTCCACAATAGTATCATACTGTTCATCCAAGTTAGCTTTTTCAAACTCTACTACTCCTCTTATTATAGGAACTAATTTTATTCTAAAATCGTTAAGAGTTTATAACAGCAGCTTATCTGATTGAATTTTTGAATTTTAGAAATATTTTATATCATCCTGGTAAGTAATATCTTCAATACATGTAACAAGTGCAGACTCATTCATTTGAAAATTACTTACTTTTATTCTGAATATTCTTGAATATTTTTGATCTTCCCCTTGCCTGTAATAATATCCTATTAAAGTTTCACTTTCCACTAAATTCCTTTGGTGTTATGATTTACATCTTTACCTCTTTGCTTATAGTTCTTATTCTTGAATTAATAATTTATTATTTATTATGTAATCTTTTGAAAAATCACAATATTTAAAGATAAATAATTAAATACTTAAGTCTTCTGTCTTGGTAGCAGTTGATAACGGTGTGCTAGATTTTGCTTGTTTTTTTTTATAGGCAGTTTACTTTCTATTCCTTTGTTATTTGTGCAATACACATCTTGACAACAAATAGTCTTTCAATGTTAGTTTTTTACCTTCTTCTGCCAACCCATTTAATTATCCCTCACTACTTTTTATATCTATTACAATCTTACTATAAAAATTTTTCATAGATTCTCCATCAAATATTTTATATTTTGTCTCTGCATTTGCTGATAATATTAAAAATTTTATTAAATCAGTTTGAAATTATCATCAAATAAATAATTAAATTTTATAAAGTATCAAGTAGAAGTTATTACCACTAACTCTTATCATTTAAATTGTTTAGTGTCTGTCATCCCATCTACTGACTATTAAGCAAGAGTTATACATGTTATCAATGATATTTACCCATTCACTATTATTATTGTTATCTAAAAATTTAGATCTCTATGTTAGTTCTCTAATATATCTATTTTGATAATAAAAATGTTTTTTACAACCATCAAACAACTTTACTAATTTTGAATGTATAAGGTAATTAAAAATTGAATTTTTAAATATAATTTCATTTGCTTACCTGTTTAATATGAGGAAAATTGGAAGCAAATAGAATAGAATATTCAAAAATGCATTTGATTGTATTTATGTTCCAAAAATAATTCCATTTATTCCTCTGTTGATAATGATCAGTAATGAATCTACACTAAAGTCCCAAAAATCAATAAAAAAGGCTGATGAAAGTATAATGGCTTCATGAGCATATAAAAATAGTAAGAGTTCATTTTAGTCAAGATGAGTAGTAGAATTGTCAGAAGTTTAAGGGCAAGGTGAAGTTACTTAGATGTTTGATGAAAAATAATATATTAATAAATAGTTGGTTGCAGAGCTGTAGAGTTAAAAAATGATATTCCAGATTATGTGATAATACTGTATATATTTTTAATGATAAATAAGGGCATAAATAATAATCGGAACTAATGAACCAAATATGCCACCAATTATCCATAAAATGTTTCCAGAATTAGTGTTCATAATTAGCATAATAAAAATAACAATTTCCAACACAAATAATGTCACCAAATTGTATATATATGGAATTATCAGTTAAGGAGATCTGTATTATTAATATTTTTTTTCTAAATCACTTTCTTTGAATTTGAGAGTGAAGAAATTTATAAGGCGTTTATCTATAAGCTTATACATATCAAATTATAAGAGCAATAGGACTATTTTGAATAAGGGTAGCTGTTGATTTTAGCTAAAAAAATGGTGCGTTTATTAAATTAATTTCTGCTATTATAATTAATATGCTTATTTTAACTATTTCTACTTATCTTACTAGAGCAATTAATTAAATAATAGAAAGACAATTAGCAAAAATTTAATGATTTTTATTAAACTTCCAAAATAAATTAACTTCTAGCTTATTTTGCTTTAAACTTTATAATTTGTTAATTTTTAATTGTACTTTTCAATAAATTAAATTTTAGTTTAATTCATTTTAAAATCAATATTAGTTAAACGGCAAATAATTAAGTAAATATGCTTTTGCTCAAATAACTAATATATTTTACCCACAATTATTTTTTAACCAAAGCTTACTCCATTAAATAGCAAGTATAAATCAAATTTATAGATCTTAATATAAAAAATAATCCTCCTTGAAAAAAAAAATGAAGTGTAAACAAGTAGTAACTAAAATACAAATTTGTTACTTGCACTTTTTATGCAGATTTTGCTAATTCTATTTTGCTTATTTTGTAAAAAAATATTTATTTAGTTTTTATAATCAACATCTTATTAGATAAGATGAAATAATATGAAAATTTAAATGCATAAATTATATATTTTTTATCATAGCAAATAATTTCAAAAATAATTAAAATATTGATTAACATTATTTCTATGTTCAAAACCTTTTGATTAATTATATCATATTTTCAATTTTTTAAAAAGCAAAAGCATTCATTATAATTAATTATAGCTTTATTTTTTATCAGATGTTTTGCTGTGGAGATAAAAGCAGGAAGAAAAGTCTCCTTCCGCAAAAAAGGGAGATTTAGATCCTTCTTGAAACAACATTATTTACAGAAAAAGAACTCAGAGAATTGAAGCAACAGTATAAAATGCTATTTATAATTATTAATTAATTATTTGATGATTGATTGAAATTGAAATGTTAAAAATAAAGATTTCATTATCAATTTTATTTCTAGTAAGGATTAACTTTTTTACTAAATGTATAAAGATTTATGGAAATGAGTAAAAATACTGGTTACTTGACTATGATGTAATTTAGAGATTGTATGGGAATTTTAGGTTTAGAAAATGTTCAATTTCTCAGCGATCGTATATTTAGTATTATGGCTGATCCTAATGGACATGTAATTTTTTATTTAGATTGCCCTTATTATTTAAAGGCATTAATACAAATATATACCAATAATGAGAGAAATACTTATTGATTGCTATTTAACTTTCTCAAACTAGTATTAAAGATATACAAAACTTATACATTTGAAAGAGAGTCTAATAAAATAATATTTTTTTTAACAATTACTCAATCAATAATATGGTGCTTTTTAGTATTTTAATTTTTGTATATAAAAAAGATATACTTTTAAAATTTCATTATTTATTTGAATACAATCATGAATGGGGATGAGAATGAGAAAATGAGAATGTCGTTTAGGCTTATAGATGATAAAAATAAAGGATATTTTATTAAAGAAGATCTTTCAATGATGATTAAATCAATTGTCAATTCTTGGGCTGCAATTACTTAAACAACCTTAAGTATTATTAAATATTTTTATGACTTAAGCTCTTCCAAACAAAACTCTCTAATTTTACTCTTTTTTAAAAAGCTAAAGAAATGTTGAATAAAGTTGATAAGTAGATAAACCATATTTTCAAAGTTATGGACATCAAAAAGTAAGAAAAAGTAGATGAGTAAGATTTCTGTCTCTCTTTGTAAAAATATCCTGATTTGTTAGAAATTTTCGATTTTTTGAATAAAGGTGTCACTGACACAGTAGTACATAATGATAACAGGTCTAGAGAGCTTTAAATTGCTAAAGAACTGGCTCATATTGAAAAATTTTTAGAAAGTTTAACTCTTTATCTAACAGGAGAAACAAGCCAATTTTATGAAATAAATTTAATTAATCAAGATCATATTCATCAAAAGATAGACTTTTGCAAAAAAGAAATAAATAATAGGGTATTTTCTAAATTTATGTATTGTAAATAAAAACTAAACACTCTTAAAAACTTTTTAATAGGTACCAAGCTTTTAAGAAATTCAAAAAAAGTTGCATCCCTTCAGTGGCTAACAAAATGATAACATTTAAAATGGTTAAGAATCAATTAATTTGAATTTTGAAAAAGAAATCGATGTTAGTCATTAAATTTATCATTAAAGCAATTTCGTCCAGCAAAATAACTAAAAATAGTCTATAAATTCAGATAAAAACTAATTAAAATTCGTTAAAAATCAAAAATCAAATGATAACAATCAGAAAAATATATCCAATTCTATTAGTATAGATATTAAAAATAGATAAAATGAAAATATGCACTATTTATAAACAGAATAAGATTAGATATAGCACCATTCAGTAAATCGTAGTAATTTAAGTGAGTGTGGCAGTGGTGAAAAAGAACAATTCGATGATAATTTTTATAATATTGATATGATTGATATGCATAAAAATATTCAACAACAACATAAATAATACCAAGAAGAAAATAATAGCGATAAAATAAAAAATTATTACAACTAGGAAGTTTCTAATTCACCCTAAAAATCATAAATAAAATCATCCGAATCTAACAATAATAGCTAATAAAATGCTACATTTTAACCAATTATGAAAAATGAGAATTCTTATTAAGAATAGATATAAGCAGCTTAGCAAAATAGCAGCCATCAAATAAATTAATAATAATAAAGAAGATCTTCTGTAATGAATGGTGGTGATTCAGCTCTTAAGCATAATTTTCTTTTTTAAAGCCCTACTTTAGGAAATGTTGTTTCTGGTGAAGGACATAGAAATAGTTATTAGAATTTCCATAAAAGAAACTTTTCAAGTTAATCTAATAGTGATAATGATTTTTAAACTGCATAATTTGTTTCTTCTTTACCAAATCAACAATTTTGGCTGTAAAATTTGCAAAATTCCAAACAACCAGATTACGTGATTGAGGGTAGTTTACAGGAAAGTACCACCGTTTATCCCAATAAAAAAATTAATTATAATAGCAATAGTGTTGATTAAAATTCAAAAAATTTTTAATAATAAGCATAAAATAATTTTATTTAAAATGCATAAATGTAACAATTTCAAAACAAAGTAGGAGTTTCTTTTTAAATGCCATTAAAAGATCGTTTACAAAGTCTGGATTATCCCTAAAAACGTAGATCTTATTAATTTGTAAATAAAGTTAATTCTTTATCAACTTCTGATCAATAATAAAACAATTTTAATTCCTATGGTTAGGCTAATAATTTTTCTTTTATGTAAAATGCCCCTTAATCATAAAATAGAGAATAGGCCCAAAGTTAATAATCCACTTAATCGCCTATTATAATTTGTGATGAGGAATTTATTTTAAAAAAATATGAAAGTGTGATGTGTCCTGACTGTATATACAGGGTAACGTAAAGATTTAAGCATGATAAACTGAAAGAATTTAGAAAAATGAGTGTGCCATCATTATAAAAAATGTAAATGAACTAATAACAATAAATTAATTAAAATTACCATTCTTTAAAGCATATAAATTACTTGTAATCCAAAACTTTCCCAAATACAAACTCTAATTCTTAAATTTCTTTTAACGAAAACAACTATTTCTTAGATCCTTAAAACCAACAATTAAGGACTAAGCTTGACAAAATAGCATAGAAATTTTTAGGAGATATTGATGAAATAGAATCTTGTAACATAGGGAGTGAAGATGATGAATATAAGAAAAAAAACAATTAAAAATAGTCATCAATGTCACCTACACCTATGTAAAATCATTTTTAAGTGATGGAGCCCGTTTCTATTAATCCTAAAAGAGGAGATTCGGGTTTATTTACATCAGGCATTTCAATCAAAGAAGCTCAAAAAGGTTAAGCAATAAAATTTAACTAAAATATGAAATATTAGCATTCTTCTTCTTCTAATGCAAACGAATTAATTGCAATAGATTCTTAAAATAAAGCAAAGGAATAAGAATAAAATAACATTAATTCTGTTTAAAAGTAGCAGCAAGTTGATGAACTGACAAATAGAATAATTAGGTTTGATGATACTGACTATTCTCGTTTAAACTCTCCAAACTAATAGTTATCTCCTTCTATTTCTAACTTAGCTAGTTTCTATGAATAGAAAGGGGAAACATATATCCCTGGAAGTAAAAAATCAAGTATTTATATTTAACAAGGTTTAGGTAATAACATAAAGCCAACCTTAAATACTGCCTCAAGTACTTAAAGATAGAATAGCATTCAAGGATACAACCTAAAGTTTCCTAATACTAACAAAAATTATACAAAAAGTTCAACAGCAGATCTTGTAAGACAAACATCATAATCTGTAGGTAATGCAATCGATACTAGAACACATAAATAAAATAAGAATTTAAATGATATGAATTTAGCTCTCTAATAAAGATAAGATGAATCACCAATACTATAAAATGAAGATATATAAATTGAAGTTTCCGCTAATGCTCAAAGGGTAGGAAACAAATTTATTTAATCAGAAGTAAATATAAAGGAAATATGTAGCAATTAATACCTTAACGATCAAAACATAAATTACAATAATATTAATAATACAAATTAGAATATAGATCCAACTCATTATGTTTATGTTGAATCCTATAATACAAATAGCAAAAATATATAGTCCAATTCATCTTAAATTAAATCCAAAAACCCAAACTAACTAACTATAAATTCAAGTTAATTCAATAGAAGAATCATTAATGCTTCTAATTTGAAAAGCTAAAGAGATATGGTTGAAACAGAAAGTGAAAACATTTAATATAATGCTCACACACCAACTACATTTTTAAATAAGATAGAGTAAGAATAAATGACTAGCTCTTTGTCAAATGAGATCAACAAATTACAGTTTGGAAGCAAAAATCAAATTGATAAAACTCCGACCGCAGTGGCCTCGAAAGAGAATATCTTTTTAAATAATAAAAATTACAAAAACAATGATATTCAAAATGAAAATCAAGAGGAATACTTTGGAAGTAGTGACAATTTATTAGAAAAATAAAAAATAGGACAACCAATAAAGCTGTCTTAGCTACAAGATAAAAGAATGAAAAGATTAATTTAAGAGAAGAACTAAGATTTAAAATACTAAGAAGATGCTATTTATAAGAATCCGAATAATAACATTCCAAAAATTTCACAAATGCTTCTTTAAAGTGGGAACTAAGAAAAAGCCAGCAAATATATTTATGCTAATCAGGCAGATAAAAATAATAGCTAAACTCCTTCTAAGGTTGAGATTAATGGTTAAAACAAAAAGGATGAGAATAATTTAGATGTGAGTCAAAATACAAGGCAAAAAGATGAAAATGCTGATGAGTTAAATAACAAATTTAATTGTATTTCTCCTAGACACAATATTTATTCCGCATCAAAGAAAAATAGTTACAATTAATAGTCATTAAGGTCTTCTTAACCATTAGACATTTTTAAGGTTCAGAGCTCAATAATTAATACATCTAAAGCCAACAATTTATTCCAAAATAACCTGCAGAATTTGCAATCTTAAGGTATAAAAATCATTTTTATAAAGTTAAATTTTAATTGTGCAAGCATACATCAAATATAGATAAAATCGATTTAAAATATTTTTTTTTAATTAAAACAGAAAATAAATAAGCAGACCACTCATAAGTAAACTTCATACAACAAATTATGGAAATGAACGCAGATGAATTAAAAAAAAGAGCAGTTAATATATTTTTTTATGCAAAAGAAATTTGTTTGTTTGTTTAAACAATCAAAAAGAGTATTGAATCAAACCTAAATGCGAGGTTATCTGAAAAATAAAGTAGTAATATTTATAATGCCTAAGGAAGATAAAAATCAGTGGATAATAAACTCTAGAGCTTCAGTAAGTTGCATGCTACGAGTCCACTAAATAGTAAATAGCCTTTGGTGGCTTAAAGCATATAGGGAAGAATAACTCATTAATTAAATTAATCAATTATAATAAACAATAAAACTCCACCATTGCAGCCTGCTGCTAATAACTACAATGAAGAAGAGAACATAAGAATATCAACAATTTGTAATATATAGAAAAAGTAGCCAAGACAAAAAGAACCTAGAAAACCAAAGTTGATGGTCTTCTTTGGTCACCAAAATTGGAATCTCGTAGTGAATATGATGATGGGTATTTAAATGAGCGTTCAATCAGCAGCATCAAATATTATTCTAAATGAAAATGTAAATCTTTTAAATAAATTTATTCTATATGAATTTAATGTTTTATTTCAATAAAAATTAATATTTTAATACTTATCAGAATTAAATGCCAGATTTGCAGAATAGGGACTTTAAAGTTAAATATCTTTTTGAATTGCTCCCAAGAAAAGACAACCTAGAAAAAGAGTGGTCTTATAAAGTGTGTAAATTTCAAGATTACGCTCCAAATGTATTTTAGAGGATAAGAATGTTGTATAACATTACTGATGAGTAGTATTTGAAAAGCTTAGGGCCTAATTAACTTTTTAATTTAGGAAATGGTGGATTAAATAGCTTCAGTCAACTTACAAGTACAGGAAAGAGCGGATCTTTTTTTTATTATACTGCAGATGGTTTATTCACTTTGAAAACTGTAAGCAGAACTGAATTTCATCACTTAAAAAATATTCTAAAAAATTATTATGAACATCTCAAAGATAATAGGAATTCTTTGATTATAAAATTTTTTGGTTTACACAAAATAAAAATTAGAATGAAAAAATCCACAAAAGTTGAAATAGTATATATCGTAATTATGGCGAACGTATTCCACACCACTAAACTAATTCATGAGAGGTATGATTTGAAGGGATCAACATACGGTCGTACAACTAAAGTTAGGTATAAATATAATACACTCTTATTTTTTCTCCAAAAAATTATTATATTGAAAAATGACACAGTTGTTGTTATCATTTACAGATTACATTTATCGTTTAAGTATTACTAAATAACTAACTATGAATAGAAAGACTTTAAGAAAATTAAAAGAAACTAAATAAAGATAATATCCTTATTTTACGATTTGATTAAAAATATTATTTTGAGAAAGAAAATAATAAATAAATAAGTAAAGTAACAACATTTTTCCAAATCAAACTTGATAATTTATTAGAATCTATATTTAAATGAATTAAAAGTTGTAATCAAATAATTTTTTTTCACTAATTATGCAAATTTTTAGAACTATTTTTCATATAATAAATAATTTCATTGTCTGATAACCACTAATTTTTTAGCTTACAATAACTTTCTAACTTCTCTCTTTCGAATTTAATTATCTAGTAACTATATTTATCTATTTAAATAAATAAAATCAGAACATAAGGAGTAACGATGAAAGACTTGGATTTTTTGGAAAAAAAAACTAAAATATAAGCAAAATTTGATGAGTACGAAGAATTTATGAATGTTGTCAAAAAAGATGCCAAATTTTTTGAAGAAAATAATATAATCGACTACAGCATGCTTGTGGGAATCCATAATAATTCTTTGTCTAATTTAAGTAAATATATATATATGCTTATTAAATTAAAGACTTTACGAAGCTTTAAAATAAATACAATTATTATTACTAAAAGACCCAGAATTGTCAGATTAAGTCAGCTAAACTATAAAGGATCACTTTTCTAGAGCTCAATAGCAGCGCGATTTTAAGTAAACAAGAGATATTTCCAGTTTCTATTCAAGAGATAACAAAATTTACTATCTATTTGGTATAATAGATATCCTTACATGCTTCAAGTAATATTATATACTCCTTTTATTAAATTATTGATAAGCTAGTTAATTCTGATTATTTATTTACTTTGCTTGCATCATTATTTTCTATTTATTGTTAATTAATTAATACATGCTAATATTAACATTAGCGCTAAGAAGAAATTTGAGTATGTAGCTAAGAGAATCGCTTTTGGTCCAAATATTTCTGCGATTCCACCTTCGCAGTACTCTTAAAGATTCGTAAAATTCATGGATGATATGTTTGACGAAGATTCTAAAGTACCTCAAGAATTGAAGCAGTGAGTTGATAAATAAAATTATAAATAAATAATTACTGAATATAAATTTTGCTTCTCTATTTGAAAAAGTATATTTTTGAAGAATATAATTACGATCAATAATTTTCACTAACAATTTTTGTTTCTAATCAATCTTAATCTTATAATTAGCTAGCTTTATTAATTCTGAAGGATTATGTAAGAAGATTTATTTTTAAACTAAATATAAAATACATATAAATATATCAAATTTTTATAAAATTTTAATTATTATTCAGTTTCAAATCAAATTCGTATATTGTGTATTCATATGTAAGTTTTTGTTTTAAGAAAAGCAGCCATTTTAAATAATTCTTTACATTTTATTCATAATTGCAAAAGAAAATAAGAGACAAATTTCTACTTTTGTCTTCTCTTTAATTTTTTTTATATTATTCAAAACTTAACAAAACTTGTGGTGATTAAACAAATTAAGTTAGTTAGAATAAAATCCAATCTAATCAGTATATTTTTTAGTATCTAAAATACGTATTTAATAGCTCAAAAATTACACAAATATTATTTATAGTAATTACATTTAATTACGCGTAACTATTTGCTAAATACTTAATTGAATTCCGCAGTTAAATTACTTAAAAAATGAATTTAATTAATAAATGTCATACAGATTAAAATGTTATAAAAGGCTAAATAGCTTATATCAGGCTTAGAAATAAAAACGATATTTTTAATTTTACATTTTATATTTTTGTTTATCTTAATGAGATTATGATATTTAGTTTACATTGGTTGGAATAATAAAACAAAACCAATATTAAATTTGATTACACTCTTTAAAGTATCATTAATAGGAAATAAGAAGCTATAAATAAAATTTTTTAAAACGCGTGTAAATTACCAAATACTAAAGATGAATATCAAAAATATCTTATATTGTTGATGATCTTTGAGTAAGTCAAGGGATACTTGCTAAAATTAATAATTCGTTTGTTATTTTTAAAATTGTATATTTAATAATAGCGTTAAACTTGCTATGTAAGCCTAATATCATTAAATCTGAGTAGTATTGTAAACCTAATTACAATATATTAATTTTACAGTTCTAAATGAATTTTTTTTCCAATAGGAGCTAATTGATATTATTCAGTTCATTAAATTTTATAAACTCCACAAATAAAATAAAAAATGTGTATGTGTGAATATATGCATTTTATTTATAAATTAAAAAAGAGATGAGGTATTTATAATTACAATAAAACTTAAAAATTAAAACAAACTACTAAAAAAAATAAGAAAAACTCGAAATTAATTAAATGAGTTCAAAATATTTATTCCTTGTTGGTTCCTAATTTTCTACTTTAGATAAGGAGAAAATGGCATCTCTCTAGCAAGCCAACTATATGGAAATTGAAGAAAATGAGAGCGAACAAAACAAAAATAATCACGAAGTCAATTCTCACTTTTGTTTAAAAGTATCCATTTCTTATTTAAATAAATATTTGATAGTTATTAACCAAACAATTAAAATCGTAGGGAAAAATATTTATTTGTTCAGATGCTCTCTTAGGAAAGAGCAATTGCTAATACTGCATTTTAAACACTTTCACCAAACTCACTCATTCCAAGATTGACAAGCAATAAAATCTCCATTTAACTTTCAAAAAAAATGGCTGCTGTGATAATTAAAATATGTAATATTTAAACTAAATATTTTGCTGTATTTAATCATTTTATTAAATTTTCTAAAGGAGTAATTTGATATAGAGCCTCTCTTATGGATCTTGCCCTGAAAATTAAAAAATTATTAACTTGCTTGAGCAAATATAATCTCAAAAGCAGTTAAAATATATTTCTGAAGAAGAATCATCATCTTCTGTTAGTGGATCTACAAATGCATCTTTCCCTTAGCAATGTTCTCTCTCTAGTTAAAAATCTCCTTTTTTATCGATTTCTTGGGATAATAACTAAAGAAGTGATCAATCTATTTCGATTTAGATATCTTCTCAGTTTTAATAAATTTTAGATTGGAATCCAGAAGAATTGTAGTTGGAAATGCATAGTCTGGGAATGTTAGAGTAATTTAAATTTTTCTCATCTAAATTGTTTAATTAAGTTATTTATTTTTTTTAATTAAGATTGAGCAATGGATTCAATTTAAAATAGCCTTTAGTATGGCTTTTAGAATAGTTTAGCTAAAATAATATAAACGAAACTAGTTTCTAAAGCTAATCTCCCATGTTCGCACAACAGCTTTTAAACAGCAAAAAACAAGTAAATACATAATTTAAATTTCTCAACATTATTTAAAAATATTTTTAAAATAATTAGATAGTTAACGCTCTTGTGTAATATGAGATCTCTAACACAAACGAAAGATTTTACTTGAATGTTATTATAAAATAAGTGGAATCAACTTTAGGAAAAAGATATCCTACAAGACAAACAAAAGAATCAAATAAAATGAATGTTTAATTATAAACTCAGTAAAATATATCAATGTTTTTTAATTAGACAAATCTAATTAAATAAGAAAATTTGATAAGTTAGTAAAATAGAGTATTTTCAAATGATGAAATTAAATTCATTGAAAAGTACTATTATCCCAATTTGCAATAATCTCACCCTTAATTAGTTAAACACAATTAGAATGAATGCTCTTTTAGATTCCTTTGAAAAGCTCATCATCTCTGTTTAATCAATCAATCAATCAATCAATCAATCAATCAATCAATCAATCAACCTATCAATCAATCTATCAATAAATCTATCAATAAATCTATCAATCAATCTATCAATCTATCTTACACAAAATAAAAAAATCAAAATTCTTAATAATTCTTTAAATTTATTCAATTAATTATAATATAAAAATAGTAACCATTCTTCAAAAACAAAAAAAATAGAATCATATAAACAAAAAAACATATAGCACTTATTCAAATAAAAATCCAATCCTTTTTATAAGGCTTATAATAATATTTAATCAAATTTAAAATAACTTTCTTATTGTCATTTATTTTCTTTCTTTCTTTATTGTATTCAAATATATAATCTTTCTTTTATATATAATTTAATTAAAAAAATCTAATTTACTCAATCAAAATCAATTAATTAATTTATTCATAGAGTGTTAAGTTTTTTAGTGTAATAAATAAATACTCTTCTTTGATATTTGATATTTCTACTTTTAAAATTCTATTTAATTTCAACACTAAATATCAAAACTAAAAAAACATTTTTTTTAATGTCTAAAAATACATCAACAAAAAACACAACATAAAGAAATAGTTCTTCTAAGCATAAACTTCAATTTAGAATTTACTACAAAAATAATTTCAAAGACGTTAATCAAATAGCATTAGAATCCTAGAATAATATTAATGCAATATAAAATTTGCCTGCAAGTCCTACTGATTTCGGATTAAGAGACCATTACACTTTTGAAAATTTTGAAACTAATGAGGAATCAGCTGCTGAATAAGAGGAAGCAGCCTATATACCAAAAAGAGAGATAGATTATTCTATCTTACCATAAAATTAAGAAATATAATAATCTTCACCAAAATTATTACCTATGGCTCCAACATTTGAAAAAAGTGCTCGATTTAAATAAGAAAGAATTTTGCAGGATCACTTTTAGCAAGTAATAGATCATACAGAATAAGCTTTTGATGAATGTTTCAGTAAATTCGAAAAAAATGTTAATGTGGTTATGTTTGGAGTTAATCCAGCAGAAGTGTAAATGAATAATTAAAGGTAAACAAAATTTCAATCAAATAATAGGCCTCGCACTTATTAGTAAAATAGAACTAAAAAATATTAAGACTTTACATAAAAATGTTAGGCCTATAATGAAAGCAAAACTGGTGAAGCAATTGAAGAAAATTCAAAAGATAACAAAAGACCAGTAACAGCAATAACTTATCACTCTAAATTTCAAAAATAAGCAAGATCGTTATCACCAGCTAAAAATGAAAACTGCCAAGAAAGTCAACCAAATAAATAGAATGAAATTTTTCAGAAATGGGCAAATTTTTTAAATTAATCAGATAAAAATATTTAAAAATATGAAAAAATATACTTTGAAAATTCTTGCTTAAAAAAATCACCTGTTAATTCGAATTATACACTTCCAACTGCTGCTGAAGGAACTTAAAATAGATTTTATTAAACGAACACTACAAACTGGACTTAGGCTAAGGATTCTGCAAGTAATAAATAAGGAATAGCTAGAAGCCTCTCAAGTAGATTATCTTAATAAACATAAAATAAAATACAGTCATAAAATGAAGTAGTAGAGCTCCACAAAATGTTTAACTTACTTAAAAAGGAAATGGAATAAGGTTTAGAATTATTTAACATAAAGCTGCCTTTTCTAGGTGGAAAAATAATGGAAATGTTTTCATAAAACATAAATTTTTAGCATAAAGAAATAATAGAAGATTTAAACACAGTTACTCAACATTATATGTATTTACTAGATAAGTAATTAGCAGTTAAGGTAGAAAGCTTTCTGGATATAAGTAATTTTAAAAGGTTTAAAATCTAATTTAAAAATTATTTTTAACTTTTTAAAATAGACACAAGTTCAAAGAAGTATTTGTATAGAGAAATATGTGATTTGCAAGCAGAAAAGCTGAATCAAACTTTATCTGAAAAGAATAAAAACGAAAAATTAAATTAATAAAAGTAAAATGAGTTAGAAAAATAAGTTTAAAAGATACTGAATGATATGCAAAGTAAGTATTTAATAGATTAAAGACAATATAAGTTTAATTTTTATAAATTTAAAGAACAAAAGGAGGATTATTGCTAGCAAATACTTTAAATGAAGGAAAACTACTAGAAAAAATATGAAGAGTTATTTGAAAAACATGAGAAATTAAAAAATGAAAACATTTTGCTATAAGATAATGTAAGGTAGTTGAAAAGAGATTTAATTTAGTAAGAATCAGATATGAAATATTACTAAATATAATCAACCAATTAATTTGAAACAAAAATTAGAGATCTACTTGAAAAGTATAATAACTTAGAAAATACATCCTCAAAAAATGATCGGTACTATACTGATTAATTTGAATGTAATTTTCTTACTTAATTTTAAAATTTCTTGTTTAATTATATACTTATCTTAAGGTATGAACGAGTTAGTCAGCAATCATTAATCTGCAATTGTAAAACTTAGACTTAGTAAAGAAACAATAGGCTAATAGGCCATTAAAATTGAGTAGCTTCTCAACGAAATACAAAGGTTTGATTTATTTTTAAATAGTTACAATTCCTAGATATAAATTTATGTTTTTCTCTTTTACTGCTTAAATATCCATCAATTTTCTTTAGAATATTGTAATAAAAATTATTAATACATATTTTAAAATACAGAAGAAAAAATTTGATAAAGGCATAAAACTTCTACATTACTAAATATAGAAAATATATAAAAATTTTTATTGTTGTTGAATAGGATATTATAAATTTTAAAAATGAAGACTAATTAAAAAACTTATAAATTTTAATAAAAAATTATGTGAGGCAATATTTTTTAATTTTAATTTTCAAAGGTTAAATGTAAGAGCAGCTACATAATTTCATGATTTTACTCCTCGCCCTAGCTTTACTGATCTAGAAGATATATGTAAGCAAATATAATATCCATAATTACAGTAACAGCCAGAATAAAAGGTAAAACTAATTTATATTGATTAATGATTTCAGAATTTATTATTAAAATCATTAAAAAAGGAATAAATTTAAGTCATAAAATTTTATGATTTAGATTCTTCTTCTAGGATGAAAAAGATTTCATAAATAATAAAATAAGCAATTAGTGAGTATTAAAATGTTATAGCAAAGCTCAATTTGAAAAATGATTTATCATTAAATTAGAATAAAAAGCAAGTAAAACCGTCGACTCGATAAAGTAAATTGATAACTGTTGACTAAAAGACAAAAAGTAAATCAAAATAATTATCAGCATTTCTCCCAATAAACGAAGAATCGAAAAAGAAAAAATCATCAAAAAAGAATAAATTTGAATAACAATTATAGAAAATTCAAAGAGACTCAATAAGATAAAGTGAATTAAACATATCTGATAATCTATCATTAAACAGTGAAGATAAATTAGCTTTACAAAAATAATCCATTGATGAGTACGAAGATACTTTTAATGATTTATGAAAAGAATTTATTTAAGATTCATTCATTTTCTTTAAAAAACGTATCATTATTATTAATAAAAAAAAAAAAATGATAAAAAAAAAATTATTTTTTTGGAAATAACTATTTTTATGTTAAAGAACAAAGAAAGAGTAATCTATTAAAAATAAATTATTTTAAATATTTTATTAATTAATTTATGAAAGCTATTTCACTAGTAATTAATAATAATAATAATAAAATCTTAAAAAATAGAAAGTAAGAAATAAATATTTTTGCTTTATTTAGTTTGTAAAAATATTAACATTTTTGTTTAATTTAAAAATATTTATTTTTAAGTATTAAATATGATTTTAAAATCATCTGTATTGGCTACAATATTTTATCACACTTTCTTTTAGTGAATAATAACAATCAAAAACATTTTTAAAGCTAATTTTTATTAGTAGCAAATTTTAGTGGATATGTTAAATTAAAATAAAAACTTTTTTCGCAAACGAATGGAGATTAGGAATTCACAGACAAATCATCAGTATTGTGTATAACTTATGGATACAAAAACCTAACTCGAAATAAATATTTTTAAGTGATATATTGCTCATATGTATATAATATATATTTGATAATTATAAATCCCTCACAAAAATAAATTAAAAAAAATTTAGTAAAAATAAAAACTATTTTAGAAAGCAAAAATATGAGCATAAACGAAAAGTAATCTCCCGAAAAGCTTCCTCCATTAAGCTCGTCACGCAACAATCATAAAATATATAGACAAAATCCTTTTCAAAATAATTAGCTACATAACTAGTCATTCTAATCCAGCCAATCTAAGGGATCAAAAAATTTATCTCACAGCTTAGTTTCAACTAGAACTTAGACTGATAATCCTATGATTAGATCTTTCAGGTAAGCAAACAACCCATTCGATTAAGGATACACTCGTAGTGATAAAATAAGGTATTAGGGAAGCCCGGAGTCAAAAGCACATCAACGTCTTCATGAATTCTGCACTATTTCTTCTCTTTAACATTCAGGCTATCATTAACCAAGATATTAATAGAGCTAAAAAGTATAAGGAATAGAAAATCTTCGCAAAACATTCTAAAAGAACAAAATTATGCAATAAATTATAGAAGAAGAGGAAATAGTAACTAAGGATCCTAAATTGATGACTAACATAGAATCGTTATGGAAGATGAATCTTCTTAATGACAAAAGATTTATAAATAACTCTTTAGCAAAGAATTAGAATATTGCATATGTATACAATGACTATCACTCTCGTTCAACGAATCCTGGCTATTCTAGAAACGATATGGGTGGAGCATTCTTTACAAGATGATAAATTTAAATTATATATATCTATATATCATAAATTCTTATTAGTAAAAATGATTGAAAAATGAAACAAATCTATGTGTCAAGTGTTTTTAATGAATTATTAATTAATAAATAAACTATATTTTATCTATCTATCTACCTACCTACATATATTCAATCTAAAATAAATAAATAAATAATCATTTATATTTTCTTTAAACTTTTTTATTTATTGATATAAAGCTTCAAAAATAGAGTAATTAATTATTATTTTTATTTATATTAGATTTTTTTTAATTTAATTTAAGATCTAATTAATATCTATGAATGACTGACTACCTGCTTGTCTGTCTATCGATTTATCTATCTACTAATATTTTTTAAACCTTAATAAACAAACTTTGAATTGACTTTAAATTAAATCTTGTCTACAGTGATTTAATAGCACTTTTTGGTTTCAATATATTATATAATAGTTACAAAATATAAAGATAAATTCCTTTTTAATATTTACAGTTTAAATACATTATTAATTACTTTTTTATCAAACTTATTTTTCAACTTCGATTTCTGTTATGTTAGAAAGAACATTTTCTTCAAAATAATTAAGTCTTTCTAGTGCATTTTAATATCCAAGTAAATGACAAATTGTAGCAGTAGAAGGTCCTTAGTGAGAACCAGACATTGCTAATCTCAAAAAATGGTAAACATCTTCGTTTTTTATTTTAGGATTATTATCAAATAAATATTAGCTCATGGCCTTACTTAATGATGCCATTTCAAACTTATTTTAATTGTAGAGACTTGCAAATATTTCTTTGAAATCATGAATTACCTAATTAGCAGTTTTTAAATTTTTAACAACTTTCTATATTGACTTTTACGAATGTTCATTTTTATAATCAGGCTGCTCGAATAGGTATTTAAACTATGATATTTCTGTATATAATTATATTCTGTCTCTTATAGTTTCTATCATCAATAGTTAATCTTCAGTATTCAAGCTTTAAATTTTTTGCTTTAAATTATCTATCTATAAATATTGAACCATCTTATCGATAAATTCGTTTTATAGCTCTTTTTCAATTCTAACATCGCTGAACTTTCTTTATAAATGCTAACCATTTAAAAAAATTAATTTTTTTTCATCAACCTAGCTGTTTGATGGATTAACTCTTTCAAGGGAAAACTATTTTATTTTTAAATAAATAATTTACTATTTATTTAATAATTATTTTAATGTTATACTAAAGCAGCCATTTCACTCATATCAAGCACTTCTTCCTTAAGACTGAATTTCTCATTTAGAGTTTGACTGTCTTCTAAGAACTTAGGATACCAACCTAAAAGGGCAACAAAATTGTTTACTGCTTCAGGTAAATACTCATTCTCTCTAAAGTAGTCAACACTAGAACTTTGATCTCTCTTAGAAAGCTTAGCACCACCTTTCTATATTATATATATATATTAAAATATTTCAGTCTTTTTGAAAAATAAATTACTTTAACTAGTAAAGGAATGTGTGCAAATTTGGGAGGTTTAATATTTAATGCTTCATATAAGATAAGATGTTTGGGAGTAGAAGTAATCCATTCATGGCCTCTTATGACATGAGATATTTTCATTTAATAATCGTCAATGACGTTAGCTAAGTGATAAGTTGGAAAGCCATCAGATTTAATTAAAATTTAGTCATCTACTTAAGAATTATTAATAGTTATTTTTCCATGTATCATATCATTAAAAGTAGTTTCTCCTTCAGGAACCTTAAAAGATAAAAGGATATAATTATGACTGATATTATAATGTCTACTATTATTTACAACAGTAGAAAAACATTTAATAAAATATTACTTTCAAACGGATTGTATACTTTTCTCCTTTTAACATTTTAAGACGAATTTGCTCATCAGTCAAATGTCTGCAGTGACCATCATACTTTTAAGGCAATTTTTTTTCAATCTAATCATTTTTAAGTTTTTCTAATCTGTTTGAATCACAAAAGCAGTAATAGGCATCTCCGTTTTAAACTAAATCCTTTACATACTTTTAATACAATTATAACCTTTGAGATTAGAAGTAAGGACCATAAGGTCCTTAATTTTCATAATCATTTATATTGTTTTTACCATGAGCTCCAGGACCTTTTTAATAATGATTAATGGTAAGCTAGTAATAAATTAATTGATATGTATGATTAAAAATAAACCAATATTTAAATTAATGTATAAAGGCTACCTTCATCCCATTCCAACTAAAAGTATTGCAAATTTTTAAGAATATTTTCTACTGACCCAGGAACATACCTTTTCTTTATTTATTTTATATAATATAGATTAGCAGCTATAAAATTAGTGATATCTTCAAAAGACTAAGGCAATTGATACACTCATAATATATAAATATTTTACTTGATCGGTATCTTCGATACGTAAAATAAATTGACCTTTATTTTTTTTTGCAAATAAATAATTGTAAAGAGCAGTACGCAATCCTCCTAAATGTAAAGAACCAGTAGGCGAAGGTGCAAACCTTACCCTGACTTTTTGCTTTTATTATATGGAGAAAGTTCTTAGAATCTTCAAAGCTAGCATATCTTTATTTTTTAAACAATATTTTTAACTAATAATATAAATTAAATTATTAAATACAAGGCTACGAAATACTCACAAAAAAAACTAAAAAATAAGGGCATTTAATTAATTAGCTTCCTTTAATATGAAAATTTCTTAAATAAATCAAATTCTTATCTCAAAATAATTTTATATGCAAACAACTCAACAGATTATTTATTTGGTTCTACAAAATAAAATCTAATAGAAATTTATCAAGAAAATATTTTATTTGAAATTTATTTATTAATATTTTAATAGTAAATGAATGATAAATGCTAACTACAAATTTATAAATGAAAATAAAAGTTGTCATTTAGCCCATAAATTAATATTAATGTTTATTTGCTTGCTTTTTTGTTTGTTTAAAAACTCAAATTGAACAGTAAGCTAACTTAAAGCATAATATTTTTTTTCTCATTTCTTTTCATTTTCTTTTTTATCATCTTTTTTGTCTTCTTTTTTCTCATCTCCTTTACCAACTAAATTTAGCAAATCTTCAACAAACTTTTCATCCTACATTAAATTAGCTTAAACTGATTCGTCATCTTCCTTTTTGGTTTATTCCTTTCTAGGTTCTTTGTTTTCTGCTCCTTAAAATGCTTCAAAGGGGTTTTCTTATTATGAAGCTAATATAGCTTGATTCATCAACTCTTCTTCTGTGAATTCATCGAAGTCTTCTTTATTTGCTAAAAGACCTTAATTCTCATCTTACATTGTTTCATTTACTAATGTAGGATTATTTGCAGAAGTATCTAAATTCTACTAAGCCTAACTAGCTGCATTTTCTTATGCAGGCTAACTAGGTGCTTGCTATTATTATTACTAATTCTTTTCCCTTTCTAAAAGTTCTCTATTTCTCTTTTCTTCTTCTAAAGAGAGCTTCATAGCTTAAGCTAATTCTGGATCTTCAGAGGGATCAATACCACCATATTCGGCAAAGGGGTTGGCTCCTCCAACTTAGCTTGGGTTATTTGGTACACTACCAGCATTGAATGCTTAATTAGCACTAGAGTTGTTAAGGAAACGGTTTAATACAGGAGAGTTGAATAAGGTTTCTGTTAAACTTGTAATGCCACTTTAAACATTTAAAAAGTATGAAGAATCACCTGAATTAACAGTTTGAATGAATTTGTCAAGTTTTCCAATTTAATTATCACCACTTTAGCATAGATTAATAACATCAACACTAACATTATTCTTTTTTAATTACTTTGCAACTCTTTCCAAAGCTTTTTCATCTTCAACTATCTAATTTTATGAATTTAAAAGTAAAGATTTAATAAAAATTATACAATTTTTAATCTATCTAAAATTCAAGTCAAATAATTGAAATAAAATTCATGTTTAAACTACTTTCAATCTAATTTTATGCTCAATTTAAACATTTTAATTTCCAGTTTTAATTCTTTTAGATGATTGAAAAATTAATTTGAATAATTAATTACTGGTGATGCAACAAAAACGATAATTCTTTATCTCATATTTTTATTTTTTCTGTGCTTTAATCCAAGCTAAGCAATTTAAAGAGCGTTTAAAAAGTGGGCTTTTTCCCCTCTAAGCTTTACACCAAATAAGCAACCTAAAATGGCATCAGGGTCTGCACTAGGCGTGATTAGTACTTCAACCTATGGTCCACCCATAGTTAATATACCAACTGCGTTTTCCATATTCATTTATTATTTTGCATTTATAATAGCCTAGATTGTTTCTGCTTATGCTTCATATCTAGAGGGTAAATGATCCCCATTTCTTGCATACTCAGTATTATCTAAAATAACAATTGAAGCTTCTAGAGTCATTTCTATACTAACTTTATGTTTAGCTATATTTTTATTAATCTTTAATTCAATCTTTTGTTTTTATTTATAAATTATTTTTTGTAAATAAACTATCAGTTTTTCTCTTTATTTACTACTTGTTTCTTTCTCTTTATCAGTCTGCCTTTCATTCTATTCTTTATGCAATATTTTCATTGAATTTAAAAAAAATCATTGATAAATAAACAAGGAAGAACAGAGAGGTAAGATATTCTGCTTTTTGCATAAACTATTCAATTTAACAATTAATTAATCTTCATCGATTCTAATAAAACAATCTCAATTAATATGTATCACTTTTGAAAAATAATTTCAAATCTTTAACTAAAATTTACTGATTAAATTGATAAATTTTACAAATTAATGTGTTTTAAAAAAATTGTTTCAAATTAATATGTTTTAAAATTTAAAATTATTTTACTAAAATTTCAAATAAATGAGCTTCTTTTTTAATTTTTTCAAATAAATTTAAATTAATTTTACGAATTAAATGAAAAACTTGATTTTTTTTTTAATAAATTAAGTAGAAAATCTTTTTTTGATAAATGAGAAAGTTGAAATATATTAAAATTTGAGATGCTTAAAAGCATATTCAAACCAAAATAAATTTTATATTTATTTTATTCCCTTAAATTTTTAAAATTAATTTTAATATGAAATTGAATTTATGCAATTTTCAAATAAACGAATTTGGATTCTTATTTAAAAAAAATTTTTGTTCGCTTTTAAAATTAACATTTATTAAAAAGATGAATGAGCCAAATTTTTCACAGTTTTTAAAAAATTATTAAACAAAAATCAAACTTAATTATTAAGAGTATGGTAATACAACTTCTTTTGGAATTATGTATTTTTTATTAAAGTAGGATAAAAATATAAAAAATTTATGGCTATTTTTAACTTCAAAATAACTAATTCTATTGGTGAGAATGCCAGTTCAAATATTTAACATAAAATTCAATCATTCATAAAAAGTTTTTATTTTTTTATAGAAACTGTAAAAAACTCTTCTAAAAAACTAGTGCTATCATTGATAATATTCTTCTATATTACTTCTATAAAGTTTATATAATATATATAGTGTGTCCAAAAAAAATTCTAATTGTTTGAAAACGATATTTTAAACTAGAGACACGCTTTCATACTTATGAAGAAAATAAATAACTCCACTGATATGCACTTTTATGGCCACACTTTAGAAATTTTATTATTATAATTACTAATTTGAAATTTGTATTTAAAACAAAGAAATAAATTTAAGATGAAATTTTAATAATTAGCTTAAAACTGCCGCTTTTCCCATTTTAAGAATTAAATATAACATTAAAAGTTCATGAATAATAGCTGCTTGCTTAACAATCAAATTTTTAGATTTGATAGTAATTATGAAAGATTTGCTTTTTAAAAGTCAACAATAATAATACAAATTAAAATGCGGGTATCTTTATTTAAAATTCAAAATAAATTATAATCATAAATTTACAAAATATAATTTATTAAAAGATTAATAAAAAAAAATAATTGACCTCTTAAAAAAAAAGATCCTTCTAACAAAATGGAATTAAGAAATAAGACACTTAACATTTAACCTCCTAAGAAACCATTTTCTAATATCTATCAAGCCTTCGTATTAGAAAAAAAGCATGCCTTAGGAAAGAACTTTGACAACAAGAAAGTTTAAAATGATTACAATAAATTATCCAATAATGAGAAAGAGAGACTCCAAAAATTGGTTGATAATGCTGAAGAGAAATACAAAGAAGAACTTTTCCACTACAACAATCACATCTAAGGAAAAGGTAAACAAAAATATGTCCCTTAGGTTAAAGTCCCTGAAAAGCCTAAAAAACCTATTGGTAGCTTTTTCCGTTTTCTTGAAGAAAACAGACAAAAATACAATGCTAAGCATAAAGACTTACCCAACTCTAAAATTTTGAAAATCATGTCAGAAGACTTTAACAATTTACCTCAAAAAGAAGTTAAGGTATACGAAGATGCTTATTAAAAAGAAAATGCTTAATACCTTGTTGAATTAAAGAAGTGGAATGAAAAGTATGGCCAAGCTGCTCATAAAAAGCAAGATAAAAGAAAAAAATCTACCTCCAAATCAAGAAACAGTTCAAGTAAAAGAAAATCTTCTGTATCTAAAGGTAGAACAAAATCCACTTCTTCAAAGAGAAGAAATGAGTCATCTGCTTCACATGGCAGATCTCAATCTTCCTCATCAAATAGAAGAAAAGCTTCTTCTAGCTCTAAGAGCAAAAAGGGTAATCGCTCTTCAAGCAGATAGGCCTCTAATTCTAAAGGAAGAAAGAACTCAGCTTCAAACAAAAGAAACTCATCTTCATCTAGCAAAAGATCTTCCTCCTCTAAAAACAAAAAATCTTCTTCTTCTTCTAAGAACAGTAAGTCTTCTTCTTCTAAGGGTAGAAAGGCTTCCTCATCTAGAGGCAGAAAAGCTTCATCTTCTAAGAACAGAAAATCATCTCAATCAAAAGACAAAAAGTCCACTTCATCAAAACGTGGAAAATCATCTTCTTCTTCTTCAAAGAGTAATAAGAGAAAGGCCTCTAATTCTAAAGGTAGAAAATCTTCAAACTCAAAAGGAAGAAAACCATCTTAATCAAAAGGAAGAAAGAATGCTGCTCATAGTGATTCTAGCAAACAAATGGAAGCTGAAGATTAAAAAAGAAGATAATCTAGCAGCTCAGTTAAAAGAGACGAATCATCTAAGAAAAGTAGAAGAAACTCAATGAAAGAAGCTAGAACAAAGAAGGCCAATAATAAATCAGCTTCTAAAGCTTCAAAGAGTGGATCAAAATCCAAAAATAGAAGCGCCTCCAAAAGCAAGGGAAAATCATCTTCTAAAGGCAAAAATTCTAAGTCCAGAAGTGCATCTAAGCAAAAATCAAATGCAGCTTAAAACTCTAGCAATACTCATCAAAATACTAACTCTACTGAAAATGCTTCTACTACTTAAGCTAGAGGAAGAGGAAGAAACAGAGAATAAAAAGATATGGTTAATGAAAAATCAGCTAGCTAATCTAGTTCTAAGGGAAAGAAGAATTCTAACTCTAAATCAAAAACAGGTTCTTCTTCTAAATCTAAGTCAAAATCAGCTTCTAAATCTAGAAAAAATGCTTCTTAATCAAAGAAGGCTACCTCTAACGGAAGACAAACTAGATCAAAATCAAGATCTGAATCTAAGAGTAAGTCTGAAGCTCATAATAATAAGAATAACAATAAAATGGAAGTCATCGAGTAACCAAAAGAAGAATCCAGCGATAGCAAGAGAAGAGAATCAAGAAGCCAATCTGCCAAAAAAACCTCTGAAAAGAAATCTAAAAACAGAAGCGACTCTAAAAAGATGAATGCTGAAGATCCTAAGAAGAGCAACGCAGAATCTAAGGGTAAGAAAAAATCCAAAGAAGGAAAGACTGGAGCTTATGGCAAAAAGGCAAATAAGAAATAATGAGTTTGAAGAGCTAAGTATAAACTTTAAACCTTATTATTTTTCATATATATTAATATTGAGTGATTTTATTATATTAAAATCAATAACTATTATAAATAGTAAGTAGATAAAGAATTAGTTAATTAATTACAAAATAGCTGGACACTTACTTCTACTTATTTAGTAATAAATTAATGTATAAGCATAAGTGTATCCTCTATACAAATTTTGAAATTTTGATTTAGGTATTTTAACCACTAAGTTAAATGCCATGAAAAAAATATAAATAAATACACTATAAAATCAAGCAATCTATTTTTCTATAAATACTCATAAATAAATCAAGTAACTAATTTTGTCTTTCTTATCTACAAATCGGCTTTGATTTTAATAATAATAATAACTAAAACTATGAGAAAAAATTTATAATTTTTCCAAAAATAATTATATATAAATAAATAAACACCTTTGATTGCAGAATATTATATACTTTTTTTGTTGTTTCTTATATTATAAAGTTTTCCTAAATTTTACATTATCTAAAAAATACATAAAAACTCATTAACTAAATAAATAAATAATTAAACTACTTTATAGAACATGATCTTTTTCTATTAACATTTTGTAAAAAAATAAAATAAATATGAAAATTATATTTATTTCTCTTCATATTAAAAGTTAAAATTTAATAAGAGCGATTTAATTTAAATTAGATAAATTAGTTATCAATATTTAAAAACAAATATTTTTATTAAATCAAACAATATTCTATTTATTACAAAAAAGTTTTGTTTAAGAATTAACTTTAATTTATTATCATTAAAAAGTATTAAATTAAATTATTTTATTGCAAATGTGATTATTTAATATTGATATTATTTAACGAATTCAACAAAATTTTTATAATACAATATTACTTGATTTTTATTAGATGTATGTTTATTTTTCAATTTTTCTTTATCAATAATACAATTAATACGTATTTATCTCAAAAAATATTTTTTCCTTCGATATTAAAAAAAAGACTTTTATAATTTTAAAATTATAATTCTATTGTAAATATTTTTTAACTTTTTTAAACTATTATTTATGCCTATTTATCTAAAAATTATTTTTTCTTTCTACTTTTTAAAAAATTTACTAAATTGTAAAGAAATTAAAAAAAATATCCTCAATTATAAATTAAGTAACATTTTTTTAAGTATTAGTATATTGTTTGATACGTTTTTATTAAAAATAATAATTTAATTAAGTTTGTTTATATTTTAATAAAAGTAATGCTATTTCAATTTTTTGGTTGATAGAACTATCCAAAATCAAAATCATTATTATCAATTCTTTAATTTTAAGTATTAGGTTGAAATGAATTAAAATCTATTTCATCTTCTTTAATTTAATTATCCATAACTTCTTTTTTATCTTTTTGATCAACTTAATCAGCTTTTTAAAACTCACCCCATCCATCGAATTCATCTATATCTTTCATATCTTTATTCATGTTATTATTTTAAGTATTTTAGTTATTATTAAACTACTTGAAGGCATTATTTGCTTCTGCTTATAACTTTTTTCTTTATTCTTCTTCAATTCTTTGCTGACGATTTTTTTCTATCATCTGCTTTACTTTTTCGTCTCTTACTTTCATATCTTATTCAAATTAGTATTCTTATTACTTTGTTTATTTTGCTTACTCCTATATTTACATAAATAATCATTATTTTTTTAATTCAATAAAAACTAATTAATTACATTTAAAGGAATTTCTTGCAAATTATCCCAATTTTCTAAAATATTTATCACTTCTTCTATTTTAGGTCTAAATTTTGGAGATGGTGTTAACAAATGTCTAATAAAATCATGCATTTTTTCATTATATTTAGAGTTCTATTTAAACTTATAGCTTGCACTAATAATTGCCAATTTTGAAGCCTCATAAAATGGATGAATGTAAAAACACATGCAATAAACTATGCAACCTTTTGATATTATTTTATTAAACATTAAGCAATTATATGATACTATAAGTTTTTTTACCAAGCATCCATATATCTACTTTAGAATCTACAATCTCTTCAGAAAACACATCACACATTTCTGGAGGGCGACTCTATAAAGTTGT
This sequence comes from Tetrahymena malaccensis 436, assembly GCA_000231845.2. Lineage (NCBI taxonomy): Eukaryota > Ciliophora > Oligohymenophorea > Hymenostomatida > Tetrahymenidae > Tetrahymena > Tetrahymena malaccensis. The sequence goes on along the minus strand of JH719993.1, from coordinate 486,692 downwards.
ATATCTTTCATATAATTCTTCCTATTCGCTTTGCTACTTCCTATCTAGTTTGCTTTTTTTTTTTTTAAATTTTGTATTTATTTATTGATTCATTAAATCCATTAAATAATAATATTTGTATATTTATTCAAAAATAACTGATTTAATTCTAACAAATTAGTTCTATTTATATTATTAAACTTACCTCAAATCAACTACATCTGTGCTAGCAGAACCAAAGTCACAAAGCTTAAACATTCCATCTTTTAACAAGACATTTTCTATTTTCAAATCTCTATGAGTGATATTGATAGAATGAAGTACCTAAAGACCTTTACATATTTAAAGAATTATATGAACAATTTCTTTTTCTGTAAAACCTCCTGATTTTTAACGAGATTCCATTAAATTAAAAAGAGTGCCATCAGGGCAGTACTCCATCACAAACACTGCTTAACTCGTGCTTTAATCTTCTTTTAAAATATCTCCATCAATAAATTTTACTAAGTTGTCATGTTGTGGTAATTTATACTAAATTAAGTAAAATTAAATGTTTCTAATTTCAAATATTAAAATTTGATTAAATAAAACTTGTAAATATTACTAGAATTTCTAACTCTCTTTTTGCTAAATCTTCCTTTTATTTACCCTTTTATAAGTAAAAATATATTAAAAAAATTCATGAGATTAGCCAATTAAGTCTACCTAGCATATCATTCTTTTTACTGCAAATATTTCCTACTTGTTATTAACGTTATGTGCCTTCCAAACATATCCATATCCACCTACATTAAAAAAGTTTTCTTTTATGTATACTTACTTACGAAATAAGTACCTTCTGAAAGTAATTTATCTTCCTAAACTTGTAAATTGTTGATGCTGTACTTCTTGGGCTGAAGATTAGAATTATTGCTTGAGGACTGGTTATTATAATTAAGAAAGTATTTGAAATTTCCGCAACATTCTAAGAATGAAGAAGAAGATTTGGGTTAAGAAGAATCTTCGAAACCATTATATTATTCTTTAATTACCTGATCCTCGAAGAATTCTCCAACAACAAGCTTCTGAATATTTTTAAAAAAATTCATATCTCCCTACTACCTAATTTATTTATTTGATATTTTTTACAAACTCTATTTTCTTAATGATTAATCAAATAATTAAATTTTCAAAACATAAATTATTAAACCTACAATTATAAGATTTTAATAGCTATTGATAAGTTGTTCATCTATTTCTTTCTATTAGCAAAGGAGGTGCTATTTTTAATCATTTATAATAGAAAATTCTTATAATTTTCTATTACAATTACTCCACATTTTTTAATTCAAGATAAAAATTTATACAAAATATATTTTTTTATTAAATGAAAAATTATATTAAATTAAATTTAAAAATTTTTATAAAAATTTTCAAGATATTTAATTCTATTTTTAATTAGAAAAAAAAAAATAAACAAACAAAAAATAATTTATTTTTAATTTCAACAAAAATTAAATAATTTTAAGGATAAAAAGTTTGATGTACTTTTCTTGAAAAATTAAATATTGATTCAAATAAATTTTTAATGGCTGATTGATACACCGTTCATATAAATCTGAGATTTTGTTATTTTAATTAAATTATTGATAAAATATTCATAAAGTAAAAAGTGAGAGTTAACTTGATAGATTAATTAATTAATTTAAAAAAAAACAAAAACAAGTTATTATCAACTTTAACTTTAAGAAAAGATATTTTTAAGCATAAAAAGTAGAAAATAATCTTTAGACTGATTAAGCTGTAAGCAAGCTAAGAGTATTAATTACAACATCCAACAAATTAATAAATAATCTTATCAAAAGGATGGATTACTAGTCGAATGTTAAAGTTGATCAAGCAACTCATTTATTTGACTAACTTTCAAACATGTATATTATAGTTGATCCAATTGATAAACTAAATAGAAGAAAAAAATTCAATGAAGATTTTAGATTTATCATTAAAAAAGATGAACTGAATACATACAAAAATATAGACTTATTTGCTATTTATGATGCAGTCATTAGAAGGGGGTAATAATTATATCGCTTATAAAATCAAATTGAATAATAATATTATAAAAAACACAAGTGGATACGAGAAGGTGAATACAGAATTGAGATGGAATGAAATATTACGCTCATTAGATTATTATTAATTCACACAAAGCGAACTTATGACTATATACGATAAATAGCTATTAGAACTTGAGAAAAAATCTCATATAACAAGTAATTGACATTTTTATTTACAAGAAAAACATTTTTTTTATTGGAATATTAATTGTATTTATGTCCATAACATTTAAAGCGCGCATAGATATACTTTTTGAATTTTCAAAAATGTGTTTAATGTTGTTGACTTGAATAAAAAGCAGATTATAAATTTGTTTTTTATGTGTTTTTATATGATAATGACCAAATAGAAAAAGGATATTACTTTTCTTAGAAGAGAATAGAAGTTTTTGCTTTACCTAATGTGCACCTGAGTGGCTACTTTTAAAGGAAAGTATCAAAAAATTTATATCCTTAAGAATACGAATTTTTTAAGTCTTAGGATTTTGAACACCTAGATATCTTTCTTTGTATTAGAAGTATTGTTTTATGTCATTCTTTAAAGGGATAATAAATTTGTAAAATTAGCACTTATAATGTTGATGACAGTTTAAAAGATCTTCTTTACAAAACATTTTAATTTTATTTATCATGCGGCTCTCTTTCTTTGAGAACTATCAAATCTAATTCTAAATAAGATAAAGACCAAAAGCTTGCATAGCTAACTAAACTTGGATTAGATAATTTAAATAAAATTTAGGTAGCTGTAATTGGATTTACTATACCTAATCTAATGCTCTGCTTAGAGCTTTTAAGATTCGGATTTAGTGTAACTTTATCTTATTACCCTAAATAGTAATTATTTATGAAAAATTTTATCTCTGAATTTGTTTATTTATTAACTCATTTTTACCAATTCCTTCCCTTAAACATAATTCACCTTACTGGATTTGCTAATTGATACTAATATTTTTTTACAGAATTAATTTATTTAAGTTAAATAAATGTTTTATACATAAATTTTAACATAATTTTGTATTATCAAAATAATAAAAATAAAGTTAAAGCAAAAATGATGAGATTTTTAAATATAAATAAAAATATTAATTAATTTTAGGAATAAGAGCGATTTTGAGTCTTTGATTGACTTTTGCCCTATAAAATTTAGCTAGTTTGAAGGAGATAAAATCTATGATAATATCATCGAAAATCAATTATAATATCACACACTAAAATCTCCACAGTATATAAACTATCAAAGTGGAGGTAAATTAAATTAAATTTTTGGTATCAAGAAATGATTAGATTTAGTTAAATCTTTAATGAAATAAAGGGAAAGTTTGGGATAGTATGATAAATTAAGCAAAAAATTCTTTCAACCAATTTTTAAAAAATTTGATTCAAGAAAACAATGCTAATGGCTAAAAAACTATGTAAAGATATATTGATGATTGCTAGATATAATTTAGTAAATTTGAAGAAAACGAAAATTTAGTCATTCAAAGTTTATTGCTAAGGCTTTTAAATTTCGATTTGCCTAGGAATGGAAAAACTACATTAAAAGAATATTAATGCTACTTAAGTTAAATAAACTAATTTAGTGGATATTTATTTATTAATTTCATTTTTATCAATCTAGGTCAAAAGTTAAGAGAAATAAGTGATTTAATAATTGAACCTTGCAATTGTTTTTTAAAATTAGGTGCTTAGGATAGACTTTTGGATTAAATGAGGGAATTTAGCAACTTTAGTTTCATTAGTTAAAATGCATAAAAATTAAAATTTAAATATAATGTTGATGATTTGATTGATAAAAAAGCTAGTGATCAACCCTAAAGAATTAAAATTACATACGAGAATAGTTAAGTTAAAGAGTTTGATTATGTAGTTATGCATCCAAATAATCAAGAAATAGATGTATTTATATTTTAATAGTCTTCATAAAAATAAAAAAATTTATTTCTAAAAAATTAATATAAAGAATGGAGAGTTAGGGATTTAAATGGATAGTCTAAACGCTTAATTTATTAGTAAAAAGTTAAAAGTACTTGAAAAGCATGATCTACCAAAACTTGTTCTTGAGTTTAGCTCAAAGTTTTGGAAAGATTAATATTTTTGTTCTTATTCTAAAAAGTATGGGTCTCTAATTTTTGTAGATATTTCAAACTTAAAAAAAAATACTTTATTTTTGTTAGTTTTGATATAAAATTTACCAGAAAACTATACAACTGATTAAAGCTTAAAAAACGAAATTTTACAAGTATAATTGATTCACTTTATTTATTGCTAAGTTTATTTAAATCTGATTTTCACACTATTTCACATATTCAAATTAGATTCTTACTCAGCTTGCAAATTAAAAAAATAAAATTCAGTATGAAAGAGAAAGGTGGGTAATATCCTCGTAATTCACAATTAACAATTAATTGCTTCTACAGTATATTTATTACTTTATAATGTGCAATCTTTTATATAAATATATATAAATAATCAATTATCAGGTAGGTTGAAGAGGAATTTTAGGGATAGGATTAGAATGGTCTAAAAGATAAACAAAGCAATTTTTTTTCAACTAAAAATAATGCTAACGAGTAATACTAAAAAATAAAAATTTTATTAATTAATTATATTTATTTTAAAATATTAGTTAATATTAAGATAAAACCTTTAAGATTAACAAGAATCAGATATATAAACAAAATCAATAAAATATATTTAATTTAAAATTATTTGATGGTTTATTCATCAATTAGTGTATTTTTTAAAGCTAAATATTTAATAAAATGGATTAGTACTATTGCAACATATATAATATAATAAACAATATTATTTCTTTAGTTGATTAGGATGAAGAAGTAGAGGAAGCAAATAGCTAAGAGATAGTATTTTAAAACAATAAAAATAATTAACATTTTAAAAAGAAATAATCAGCTATGAATGATATTCTAAACACTAAAAGAAAAAGAATTGAGTATTTATTTATTAACTACATTTTGAGTATTCGACATAATTTTTATTAAAAGTGATTAAGATGATAGTGACAGTGACCATATTCCCATAAAAAAAAAACAGATTTAGCAACTACCTTTACAGCATTCTTCCTCAGATATTTAAGAGCAGCAAAAAATAAATTAATAACCCATATAATAGAAAAAAGAAGAAAAAGCTGAATAATCGTCTGTAGATTTAACAGCAATTTAAGCTGAAGAAGATATAAGCATGTAATTATAAGAGTGCATTCAGCAATAGTTTAGCAAAGAAATAAAAAAAGCTGAAAGCAGTGAGATTGAAATAAAGTAAACCTCAACTCATTCTATAAAAATTGAAAACTTTGAAGAGCCAAAAGCTATAATAACAAATTAAGCAAACCTATTAAATAAACCTAATATTTTATTGTCATAGTCATCATAATTATTATTATTGCAAAAAAATATTTAAGAACCCATAATTTAAGAATAAATTCCATAAAACAAATTTCAATAATAGTAGACTCAACTACCATAGTTATTAGAAAATTAAAATAGTTTATAGAATTTTTAATAATAAGCTCAAATAAACCCTATTCTGATGCAAAAGTATTAATAACAAGAATTACTACAATCCTAAAATTTGCATTCTTAATTATAACTATAAAATTTACCTCTATAATATTATTAGTATCCATAAATTCCAAATTTACCTGGAATATAATTTTAACAACAACAATAGTAATACAATCAGCCAAACTAAGACCTTTCAAGCTAGGTTTTTTTATAAATTAATCAATTAAATGGAATTGAAAAAATAAATAATCCAATATTAAATATGAATTAAAACCAAATAATAAATGAAAATGCTAATTTAAAATTGTAGAGTTAAAATATTTTTTAAAAATTAATTTAAGAATAAGCATTAGAACAAGATTTAGCTTAGAAATAAAAATAGCAAATACCAATTAATACTTAACAAATAGTAAATTTAGATGAGCAAAAGTATATAAATTATTAATCGCAACAATAAAATACCAAATTATCAGAACAAACTGAATAAAATCTTATATAAGAAGAATTTAACACCAATAATCAAAAACCGCAATAGAAGTCTGAATCAACAGTAGAAGGTGTTGAAGAAGAAATTGATAATGATGACCAAGAAGAAGATGGTATTACAGATGACAGTGATGAAAATTCTGAAGATTAAGAAAATGATGAAGACTATAATTAGGAATTTGATGAAGAAAATGAAGAAATAGATGAAGAATCAAATCATGAAGATGATGAAAATAGTTAAATAAATGACTTTTAGAAATAAAACGGAAGTACTTAATTAATTAAAAAACCAAAGGGTAAACGAGGAAGACCAAAAACAAAGAATGTAATATAATAAACCACTAAAAAAGTAAAAGAAAAAGGTGGTGATAAGGAAGAATATAAACCTATTGAGTAGCTTCCAAAATACTATCCTTTCAAGTAATGGAAAGCTAAATAAATGTAAAATTAAAAGAATGGATCTAATGATCACTTCTAGCAAATGGTATAGAATTTTAGTCTTTAAAATGAAGTTGTAATCAATTATAATAAGTTCATGGATTAGATGATGAATTAATAAAAGTAATACTTTCATCAATGCATGGATCTTTTCGAATTAAGACAACCTTTGAAAGTAGGGGAAGATAAGTTTATATGGAAATTTGGTAGTCCTTATATTAATACTTCAAATAAACAGCTAGGTTTCAATAATGGTTTCATGTCTGTGTACAGAGATTTTTCTATAAATCACACTAATAAAAGCACTTATTACCTTTTTACTTCAATGTACATTAACGAATACTAAAGAGAATATTATTCCATTATATCTAGTGATAATCTTAAAGTTATACTCGTACATAAAGATTTGAATTTATTGTTTAATAAGTTTTAGAAAAAAATGAATAAAGCAGAAAGATATAGAAATGCTTTTTGTTATTATGATTTTGTTAATCCAAATTAAATATTTTAGAACTTATCTCATAAATTGATCTACACTTCAATATTAGAGGTATTTAATTAATTTATTTATTTATTTCAGATATTTGGTTTTTTACAATTATTTTTTTACTTATCTATACATTTATTATCTAGAGTTTAAGTGATAGGCAAGATAAATTGGAAATAGAAAAGAAATTACAAATAGAATGCAATGAAATAGCTTTTTATTAGTCTATAGAAGAGTATTTTAAAAATTAAAAGAAATAATATAATATACCTGAAGGCTTGACTTTAGGAGACCTTTTCTTTGGATATTATGATCCAAAAATATAACTTTTGATGAAATTATCTAAAACACAACCAAATCTAAAAAGAGATAGCTCATCTAAAGAAGTAAAATTTTTATTTCAAAAGAATATCATCCCAAGAAAAAACGATCTCCAGCAAGAAAAAATATCAACTGAATATACTATGCTAAATCAAATACCCGTACCTTAACAATATTTAGCTCAAAGAAAGTAAAATTTAAATTTTCACAACTATTTTATTACAATTGAATACTTTTTTAAAATTAGATTTATTGATTATGAAAACGGTTAATATGAGGTGTATTATGGTCTTGAAATAAAATGCTTAAAGAAGGCTGGATTAATTAGAAAAAATTAAGTTAGATAATAAAACACAAAATTCACTTTGATAAAATTTGATGATTAATAAATGGTTAAAAAAGATAAAAAAATAGATGAGTTTGACAGTCCTTAATCATGTTTTATAACAATATTATAAAATCTATTAAATAATGTTAAAAATACCTCATTTTTAATTGAATACGTCTTCTAATTTATAAATAGTGAAATGAGGGCGTTAAAGAAATTACCAAAATTTGTAAGGTTTTTCAACAAAATTCACACTTATGAGATACCAGAAATATAGAATTAATATTAAGATCTTGTTAAACATTTAACTCAAATATCTATTCAAAAATTAAATGAGGGCTAATAAAAAAATCATAAAAGTATGTCGCTTCATCAAGTAGAAGAATATATTCTTGGTGAACTAAATCAAATTGAATCTTTTGAAGATATCTAAAATAATTCAATAGAAAGGCAAAATTTAAAGGAAATAATTTCTTAATATGCACTATTTCATACATATGTTTCTCAGCTTAATATTTCTATAGAAGAATAAAAAGAGTTCTTTGAAGAATATTGTAAAAACCCAAAAAAATATAACGTAGTACAATCATCTCAAAACGAAGATGAACTCTTTTTAATTACAAGCGAATAACCATATGATTATACAAGTTTAGAGGATGAATTCTAAGAAAAATATTAAGAATAAAAGCTTGCCAAATAAAAATTATTTGGTTAAGAAAATTGAAAAGCAACTAACTTAATAATTATTTGATAAAAATAGAACTAATTTTTAGGAAAAATAAAATAAAATGTTTAAGACAAAAATAAAGTAATGTTTAATTTTTTATATAATTTGGTAAAATCATTTATTCTCTTTGAGCTTGGATATGTTTTCTTGAGCATAGTTAATTTTATCCAAAATTAATTCAGTCAATTCTTTCTTGTGACAAATAATCTCGTAGATCTAATTAATTTAATATAATTTAATATATATATATATATAAATAAATTAAAAAACATTAATTAAATTAAATATCTTATTAAATGCTACATTTTTGATTAGTGCAATAATTTAAATATTTTATTTTCAAATCAGTAACTAAAAATAATAAATTATTTATTTTATTCTTCATCAAAATATGAATATAAAATTAGTTAATAGCAGACCAGTTAAATAAAATGTTTGGCTTTGAAATAATTCTAAGCATTTTTATTTTAATCTCAATTATTGAATTTACCTAAATTTTGTTCGATGGCAGTTTATGCATTATTTTTATGCTTAGATCAGAAGAGTTTATTTTAGTTATATTGTTTATGTCAACATCCCATATAAGCTTATTGTCCTTATATCTCATAAGGATAATGTAGTGTAATGTTAAAACTAAAAGCCTTTCATTACCATTTTTTTCAAATTCATTTTAAGCACTGTTATTTTACTCACCAGAATGTTAGCTAACAGCAATTTGCCTTGCTTATTCAAAGTCAAGCAGTATAAAAGTACCTATAAAAATATCATCTTTATATTTACTTTTTTGATCCTTATTAAATTTGTAAACTATATTTGCATCAACTGCATCGTATTCTTTGTAGTATTAATCAATGCCATAAAATGGTCTTATATTACGTATTCTTTTGTTTGAAGGTTTATCGTCAAAGAAAGTTACTGTATTTTTTATGCCTTCTGCTGTTTTTGAAACAAAGTCAATACCACCACATATAGGCTTAAATAAGACTCCACTCAATCCTTTCATGCTTCCTAATAATAACATATTTTTATTAAGCTTTAAGTAGAATTTTAAATTACCTTTTAATAAACCTAGTACTCCTGATTTTTTAGCTTCATTATAGGGTATGTCAACTAAACCTATTAAAAATTATTAATTTATTACTGAAAATATTTATCTTTTAAATCAATACCTACTACACCTCTTTAAATACCATTACCCATAGCCAAAAGGCCTATTCCAACACCTTCAATAGCATGTCTTGGGTGTAATGAATTTAAATATGCTCTTTTTTCAATATAGATATCGTCCTACAAAAAAAATATTAAGTAGCTATATTTACTTTAAATAAAATTACCAATGAGAGAGTAGAGCAGACTGTAGACAAAGGCTCTGTAAGGGATTAAACTGAGTTAAAAGAACCTGATATGCTATTCTTTGCTAAGCTTCCAACTCCCTTAAAAATTGATATAGTACCTTCAACAGGCCCTTTAATAAAACCTTCAATAGGATAGCTGATTAAATCTGAAAATCCAATATAAATGCTCTTAACAAATCCAAGAGGATTTGCGAATAAGTTAAGTGACCCAATCATATTTAAGAAAATAGAAATAACTGCTATATAATAACTTTTTACTAATCTCTTAATTGCTCCTGAAGTTGTATCTAAAACGTTACGTAACTTAGTTCTTTTCAGATTAACCTAATTTATTTTGAAAAAAATATGTTTTTTAGAATTTAATTTAAAAATATTTTTCAAATAAGTTACTGAAGCATTGTCTATATTTTTAAATGCTAAACCTATTGCTTTGAAGATATTTAAAACAAAGAAAGACTGATCTGCAGAGTCTTCTTTTGTGTTTGCCTTAAAAGAAAGATCAAGATCAATTGGATAAATTTCAATTTCATTTATCAAAGTTAGAGCTTAGATATTAGGTAACTTAGAATATTACCACTCAAATTAAATATTAGAGTTACTCCTCATCATATCGCTCTAAAAATTAAATTCTTATAAATTATCTATATATCCGCTATTATCACCAAACATGCTTTGGGTAGAGCTTACCCTATTTCCTTTATTAAAAATATTTTTCATATTGATGACCCTATTACTAGCATTTTTATCACTATTTTGGAAGGTATCTTACTATTTTTACATTTACAAAGGTGCGTTGCATTCTTAAATGAAATTAATTATACAATCTAAGAAATTATCAGTTAATTTAAGAGTGGATTGCTATAACTAGCATTTTACACTTTTAATGATTTTAATATTTTTAACCATAATATTTTATTATAATATTAAACTAAAATGAGGACGGTTCAGTTTCTACATTTTTCTAAGATTTATTTTATAAATTTTATAAATAAAATAAAAAAATAAATAGTAAATAATTAAGCTACTCAAAAGCAGTGGGAGTAAAAACAACAGGGAATGAGGCTGAGTAGGAAATATTATTGTCAATTTAAATAAAACCAATTTTTAATTGGCAGGTTCTTTCGCTTTATGTTTGTAGCATAACAAAATCTATGTTTTTTAAATGGCACAAAGCAATTTCTTATCTTTTCTATTTATTCCAACTTATGAAACTTATGTTAAAGTTTTTAAGCTTTGCTCCTACCTTTTTTTTTTATTATTTTTTAAATATTGAAAAAAAAGAATTAGTGCAACTAACTATTTTACTTGAATATCTAGATTCTCATCTAGTTTGTTTCTTTCATGAATTTCATGTTCAAAGTAGAATTTAACTTTTTTAGTTGATCCTTCAATACAAATCATGCCATAGAAAATGAGGGACTCATCTTCATTTTTTAAAGAGCATATTTTATACTCTCTTTCACTATCAATATCTTCTAAGTCAAGTATCAGAGGTTCTACTTCATATTGATCCAAATACTTGCCTTTGAATTTCAAATTTACTTAAATATGCTTGTGCTATATTGGTTATTCCCAAGCAAATTATTAGCTTGTATGAGGATTAATAGCAAAGAATCTTTATATTAATAAGTTAAGTTAAAAACAATTTTTTAAACAAATAACAATTTACTAAAGTTGATCTCTTTATGAGACTTCAATTTCAATATCATCAAGTTTATTTTCTATGATATAAACAGCTTCTTCTTCATTATTACACTCGTGAAGCACCAAATAGATAAGATGTTCATCCTATCTTACGTCCAGCTTCATGAATTTGGTATGCTTTTCATTTCTTTAATTTCTTAGGCAGAAAGATATCATATTACTTTACGAGTCACTAACATCTATTGAACCACTCCAACCCCAAGTTCCTTCGTCAGGCTCCTATACTCTTATCCTTAAGTGCTTATTTTTGTTAAAGTTGGTCCAATAGAATGGTAATCTGCTCTCAGCTTCCACTACAGTTACACTCTTTTCTTCAGTACTTTGGCACACACTCATACTATAATTTGTCTATTATTATCAAATAAATCTTAAATGAATGTTTATGAAATGAAAATATTTTTACCTTGTTAACAACTATATACTTAGGACTAACAATTACCGATTTAACATAAATCTGTTGAACTGAGTCAGCACATATCAGTGAAACATTCATTCCAAACTGGTAGAGAGAAGTTGGTTCTTCAACCTAAGGAACCTATATTAAAAGAGTTGCTTTAAATTTAATAAGGAATATTAATTTTATGTTTTTACACATAAATCAATTGTGTTTTATCCGAAAGTTTGTAAATCTATTGGCTATGATTGATGGTCTCCATTCTCATTAAGTGAGATGACCAAATTTTATAAATTAGATAGTAAACATATTTTAGCAGAAGGTTAATTATCCTATTCAACATCTTAAAATTGCTACTACACCTAAGTTACTCTTTATCCAGAGATAATTTGCACCTAAATAAATGTAAATAATTAATAAAACATAATTAGTTAATAAGTAAATATCAAACAGTTTACCCTATTCTTTTGTTTAGAGAAGTAAAAAATATCATAGGGAGTTTCATTGATTACAAATTAGGGAGTATATATAAAGTATTTTTTACTACCAAATGTATTTTCACATTTTTAAATTTCTAAATAAGTTGAATACTCTTAATAATCAAAGACTTCTATTTTTTCTACTTAGCTTTCATTGATCTCAGGACTATATAGAAGAGCTTTTTTACTCCATTGATAACCAGGGAGTTAGACTATTTATGATGATTAATAGCAATTTAAATAAAAAAAAAAATAAATAAATTTATTAAATACTTTTCATAAAAACTCTGTGCTCAAGAGAAACATAATGTGACTATATTTCTTATTAAATATGAAGAGTTCCATCAAATGTTTTTACATCAATTTAATCATTTATCTAGCTTTCGAAATAAAGTTTGTATTTCATAGGTAAAGGGAGACAATTCTTTACAATTATACTAGGCTCAGCTTATATAGTGCATTCTCCCTCTATCTTCTTTATAAATTTAATCATTGAAATTTTATCGTTGCTATGCTTAAGTGGATAGCTAACTATCTCTTAATCTATTTCACTAACTTTGCTAAGATTTAACTTTTAAGACCACCTTGTTTTTTAAAGTCATATTTAAAAATATATATATATATATATAGTATTATTTATTTTAATAAATCTACTTTGACTTATTTGCTAGATCTTATCCTTCTATTTATTTTAAAGTCAAGCATAATTAATTACTAAATCTGAATAGTAAGATGTAATTTATTTTATCAAAAGGAATACAAAGTCTTTGATTTGGGCCCAACAAAAAAAATGTTGAAGGATTTTCTTCCATATTAGCTTCACTGTTTATATTAGAATCAACGTGTTCTCCAGATTCTATTTAGCTTTCCCTTCCATTAACAAAACTCTAAAGTATTGAAGGATGCATTAGTTATATCTCAAGAGTCACATCAAGTTTATTTATGAAAGTTAGTGAAGACCTAAGTACAATCATCTTTCTTGTTGCCTATGGTATAACTTCAATAATTAACTATGTTGACTAGAAGGTTTTATCAATCTTCGATTAAAGTTAATACTTTTTTTAATAGATCAAGTTATAATTAAAATTTAAAAGCTTATTTATTTTAATTTTACCATTGTTTTTTGTACTGAATCTAAATCTATGCCATTAATTGGATCGAACTCCAGATAGGGATGCTTTAGAGTTAGAGTAATAGTTCTCTTTTCTCTTAGATCGGTGTTATTGAAGAAATTAGAGTAAGTATCAGAATCAATTTAATAGTTCATCTCAGTCCATGTTGGAATTGTATAACCAGGATGATAATTTATTACTTAAGCTCCATATGTTACTCTATTGGGCTTGTTGGGATCATAATCAGATTTAATAGAAATAGCATATCCTAATTCATTTCTAATTGTGTAGGGAGATACGTATTCAAGAGATTCTTTTTCTGCACTTTCAACAAACTTAGTAGAGGTTTCTCTTGATAATGTGAGTGATTCTACTCTAAAATCAGACGAAACATTAAATTAATCTCTTTAAAATATGGATATTTTCTCAGGAGACGAGGGATAATATGAAATTTAATTGTTATTTCCAGAGTTATTTCTAATTTAAGAAGATTATTTGTACATTTACTAAGTTTTTAACTAGCTACTTGAAGGTTAGTAAGCTTAATTTGCTTCACTATTATTACTTTAAGTTTGATTGTTTCCACTATTATTAGTCATATTCTAAATATTTGAAGAGGATATGTTAGATTAAGTAACATGATTCTCTTCAATTTCCTCACACTCTTCAAATATTTACTCCATATAAATTAAATTTTAATTTTTGATACTTTATTAATATACTTTTTCATCTATTTCTAATAATTAAATTTCTCTTTTCCAGCTCATAATGGTGTGTTTAATTATTTTTATCAGTTCCTTTGAAATGTTTATGTTAATTTCCTCATATTCTGGATTGAGCTCGATGATAATTTATTTCCTAGGATTTGAATATTTATTTAAGGAAATATCAAAATCAAGAGCAGCTCTTTCCACTATTGCCTCCCATTTACTTGTGCTAGGGTTATAAAATCCTAAGGAAAATTTTAATATAGCAGACATAATACTCTTAACTTTAGAAATGTTATAAACCATTTAAGTTTCATTTAATGTCAATTCTAAAACAGGAACTGAGCTACCTTCACCATCATTAATGATGAACACCTTTGCACCGTGCAAGACAACATCAAAAATAGTTTATTAACTTGGAGTTTCTTAGGAATTCTTTGGATCCTATTTAAATGCTTCTTCTTCTTCTTGCTTCATTTTGACCTATATCCAATTTAAATTAAAACATACAAATTATTGGCTTCACAATAATTTTACCCAATCAGGATCTTTTTTCTGATTTACTAAATCCTTCTTCCAAAAATCTATGACTCTCTTGATCAAATAAATATCTTTGTAAGAGAATTTGATGATAGTTTTATCAAAATTTATATCGTGTCTCACATTAAAGAAAACAGGATAGTAAGGTTTATCAGCTATTTAAATATATTTATTCATATGCCAAAATATGTTTGCAGGCATCAAGATACTACGACGGGGTATTTGGTCGAACTTTTATCTATTCAAATCTTGAATATTGCATCTGTAAAGTTCAAAGTCTTTCAAAGTTACTGAGAATGTATAAACATCGCCCAAATCATTTAAATATTCGTTATCAACTTATCCCTTCATAAATCTTTCCCTAAAGTCTTCTTGTTACTTCATTTTTTATCTAGATATAATAATTATTAATTTTAAGAGTTGTTTATTTATTTATTTATCATAATATGTTAAAAATACTAACCTCATAAATACATATGAAACTTCACCTCTAGAGAAAAGAACCAAATCACTTTAGTCACATGGTAAGATTAGCTAGCAGTTTGTTAAGTTGGTCATGAAGATTATTCTATTTAAATCATCCCATACATCTTTTTTAGGCCAGCAATCTTGCTGCATCATTGACCAAAACGCTACATTCATGATTACACTAGACTTCACGTAAACTTTTACATCTTAAAACTTCAAAAGCATATCCTAAAAAATTATTAAATAATATGATGTAAAAGTGCAAAATATTTTCTTATTTACTTTATCTCCACTTGCAGAAAACATATTTTCATAGAAAGTAAACTAAGCTCTCTTCTCATTAAATTCTTTGTCTTCAAATCCATATGTAGTCATTTACGATAGCTACAATGGTGTGTATTAGCGATCGATGACAAATGAGTGGTCTATTTAGAAAATATCACTAGATTTTCCTTACAGTTTCACTTTTTATACTTTTAAAATATCTTCGCCCATTAACTTTTTTTCTATTAAGTTTTAATTATCGACTTTGTCGTAATAAGAAATGTTAATTTTTTCTCCATACAAAGCAATAATTATGTTATTTTATTAATCTTTTAACCACTTAAGACGTAATCTATTGATAGCTAATTTAATGTGAGGTATATCATCTACCCTGCTCATGGCAAAGACAGAGACATTAGGGAAATCAATATAAAAGTTCATTTCAGCTAAATATATATATTTTTTAATTAAATAAAGTAATGTATTAGATGTAATTTTACCTGGCGGAAATAATTATTGAACACTTTAATTGTGATTAAACCATATATCTTTGAAATCGTTTTATGTAAAATTATGGATAATCATTCTAATTAAATGAATATATTCGTTTCTGAAGAGTTTGAGAGTAAATGGATGCAATTCACTCCTAATCCAAAAACCGCTGTCAATTACACTGTCTGTTTATAGTTAAAATTTAAAATTTTATATTAATTTGATAATTTACCATCTAACTCAGGATATAAATAATTTAAATTAGGATAAAAGCACATTCTATTCCATTTCATATTGTATCTAGTGAGAGTAGATATGTTTTTATATATACAGTTATCTTTAACATGTTAAATAGTCATTGGATGAACATGTATAATCCAATCTTCTTCTAACAAATTGAATAATCTATCAGCACCTTTAGGAACTATCAATTTCTATTATAAAAAGTTAGATTAATGATAAATATTATTTGTAAATTAGTTACCTTGTATCTTCTGTTTGTTAAAAATGAAGAATTATAGACTTCTACAAGCTTAGTGTCAAGCTAAAAGAATTCAGTGAATTAAGGAAAGGGTTTTATTTAAACAAAAGAATCATATAGGTACACTCTTATATCCATAAATGTTGCGAAGAGAATTTTTTGAAGCATTTCTATTTTGCTACCCCAAACCTTAGAATAAATAAATAAATAATTATTAATTTTTAAAAAAATCGTATAAAAGTAATATTTATTATTTACATTTTTAGGTTATAAATTTGGTTAGATCAATTTTTGTGCAAAATAATCATCATTCATAGTTAAAAATTCTGGCTAAATAAAGATCCAGCAAAAGTAGTTAACTATATAGTTTATTAATCTCATCATAGGCTATTGTTGGTAAACAGCAAATATTTCATTAAAGTCAAGCTACAAAAAAGAGTTCACTCTTTCTTTGTTGTAAATATTTTAATCCTAATAAGAAGCAAATCTGAATCTTCCATTATTTTTCTTAGAGTTTTCTGCTCCAATTTTTCTTCCTACTAAAGGAGTCGGTTTAATCTATTGATTATTTTTTAAAATCAAAATTTTAATTTTTTTTAAATTTATAAAAGTATAATAAAAATATTAGAAGATATGGTAGGTATACCTGATCAAAGTATAGATTTGAGTCTATAGTTTTTGGATAATTAGTGATATCATAAATAGTAAAATCTTTAAGAGTACCATCTAAATACTTAGCTTCAGCTGTTTTTTTAAACATTACTTCTACATTTGAAACTCTGCCATTGTAAATACCCATATGAGTAGTTCTATGAATTAAATTAACTTCTAATTACTCAATCTGCATTCCTAAATCGAATAGAAGCTATGAACATCTTCCTGCTTCTTGAGCTTAGTTATAATTAATAAACAGCTGTTGCTTATCTTTTACTGTCTAAAAGCTCTAAGTGAATGCTTGTTCTCTTTCTTAATTTCTATTTATAGCTTCTTAAAGTATTTATTCGATGGTCATCTCATCTTCTTGCTTGAATATGGTCTTGATAGGCAGTCCTTTCATAAGCTTTACCCATTCTCTGATTTTTAATATCGTATCTGGCTTCCAGTTAACTAAAACTTTTTGCATAGTAACAATAATCTCCTTATTTGGCACATTTATTTTCTTGTTATTTTTTCTAGATATGATTAAGATCTCTGAAAAAGTATTTTTTTCTGTTTAGATTAAAGGCTAAAATCTTTCATTTGTAAACCTAAAAACACCATCAAGTAAAATTAGTTGCTTAAATTAAATTGATAGCTAAGATTATGTTTGATAGCTCTTATTCTCTATTTTTAACTTATAAAGCTGTAAATCTATGTAATAGTCTTACTCATTCTGCTCATCACCTTCTTCCTACTTATTATGATCAGGGCTATTCATGCCTTTCTATGGTGCTTAGTGAATGCTGATTCTTCCTTAATCAGAAGGAGAACCACGTAACTTAAATTTAATTACTTTTAAGTTAAACTTATCCATAGATATAGAAACTAATGAACTCAAATTTATTTGGCTATTGCCTCTACTTTCAGATCTTTGCTTATCTTCTGTGGATTTCTATGATGCATCAGTAAAATTATCTTTGCCTTTATCTTGTTTATTTCCGATAGTAGTATCTACTTCTTCTTTCCTATTATTTGAATCTTCTATCTCTTCTTCTTCTTTCTCTTTTAATTTTATCAATTCTTCTATAGTAGCATATTCTTCTACTTTCTAAATTAATTTTGTAGTCCAATCTATTAGTTCTTTTTTCTATCCACATGCTAACTCACATTAATCATATCTTTTTATTTAATATTATTTTTTTAAATATTTACTCAATTAGTTTTAAAAAATACCTGTTTTTTATGCTAAAAGTATAAGGATGCAATTAAAAGACTTAGGAATTAGAATTTTTTTTAAGAGGAGAATTACCAGCATTTGTAAGAGAATTGTGAATCAACGAGTTTTTTATGTAAATCTACTTTAATATATCTGAAGAAGAAATCGAATCATCACTGAAAAAGTATAAATAAGCTCCTGCAAACACAACAAAGTATTTATTCCATTCATAGTTTTCTTTGCATTGTAAATAGCCTTTATGGGTGCAATTTGAAAGTAGTTTTTCTTTTAGTTTTTCTCTTTTCTCTTACTTTTTATTTTTTTTCAATCTAAATGCTTACGGGATAAGAATAATTTTTTTGCAAAAAGCTTCAGTTAATTCAAGCGAAAGAGAAGGAAGCAACAAAGTTGTTTTGAACAATGGAATTTCTTCAGGCTATTTATTTCTTGTTGTTGAATAACGGTTTTGTTGTTGCTATGTGATTTGTTGTTTATTTTAAATAATTTCTGCTTGCATAGTATAATCTCTTATTAAATAGGTACTAATATTTGTTTCTTTTAAACATAGACTAATATTTTCAATATAGGCGTTGTGCTAAATTTTGCTAATTGAATTTGTATTTATATTTTTTATGGAAATCTTTGGAATTTTTAATTCCCAAAGAGACTCTGAGGTATCTACAGGTATTCTAACTTTCTATCTGAAAATTTCAATATCTAATATCCATTCATTTTTACTTTATTACTTAATTGCTCTTGAAAATCTATTTGTCGTTTCATCTTATATTTACTCAATTTTTTGCCAAGTTGCTGACTTTAAAAACTCATCTTGATTTTTTATCTCGAAGAATTTCTTTGTCCTATCAATAAAATCTTTATCATAGAACACAACTAAAGGCTATATACGGCATTTCAAATAAGATTTGAATTTAATATAATCATCATCTTCATTATTATTAACAAACTATTATTGTTAAGTATTTTGCTCACCACTCATACCTGTATTAAGCTATGATGCTTTTTGATTTGTTTTTTATTAATCTTCTGCTTTTTACTCTGTAGATGATGTCAGAATAGTTTTTTCTAAAGTGATGCTTAAAAATGGATTCGCTTAATTTGTAGATTATTTTGATCTATCTCTTTTGTTCTTACCCTCGCTTTCAGAAAATTATGAGTTAAATTCACTTAAATCTTCGTCTTCCTAGTATTTATATTCTTCTTCTACCTAATTAGCTTTCCTGTTACGACCTTTAAAATCCTCTAAATAACCCTGTTCTTCATTTTCAAAATCCTTAAAATTTTCTTCATTTTTTGGACAATATACATATTTATTAACCTTTCTGTAAACCTTCCTAGATTGGGTGTGAAACTGAAGAGTTTAAGGAGAAGTAATAAAAGGAGAATCGAGCCCAATATTTTTATTAATCATTTCTTTTTAAAAATCTATGTTATTGCCAATTAAACGTTTTTCATGTTCATTCTAATTTTTAATACCTTAAAATAAGATAATATTACGAACAGTAAACTCAATATTTTGCTTTTCGTCGCCATTTTTTACCATATAAAAATGTATTTTGTTCACATCAAGCTGTAAATTTTAAATAGGGCTTTCTTACAAGACTATACTTAAAATATGAAGATTAAAATCTATAATTAGATTGATTTTCTTCTTCTTTTTAGTAAGGTTCATTAGTTACTTTTTAGTAAGATTGGACTTATTTTTGTTGGAACCATCGTTAAAGTTTCCTTGATTCTTACCTTTTTCAGGAGAGTCTAAGAAATCATTTTCTTTAGCAAATTCAATTTCAATTTTTCTTTCAATCTCTTCCTATTCTTATTTGGAAAGGGTTTCATTTTTGTTTTAGAAGAACCATTTTTGTTTATTTTTTTTTTCTTATTCTTAATCTATTGTCTTTTCTTTTATTCTCTTTTTGGCACATTCTCTTGACCATTCAAACAATATCTCATATTTGACCTAATTCATTAGAGTTATTATTCAAATAAATATGACTAAATAGCAAATAATTTTTCACCTTTCTTAAAATAATGGGCATCTAAGTCTTTTTAACATCAAAGCTACTGTTTTGAAGACCTTCTTATAGTTTTATTTGTTCCATAATTTCTAAAAATGATTATTTATAGTCATTTAATTCCTATTCTGTTAGATTGTCCTCTTCAGGTTTTTTCTGATCATTTTAAGCCATCCATAATAGCTTCTTGTAGACCTGCATTTTTTCTAAAAGTTTTGTTATTTGTAAGAGTTGCTATACTTTAAGAATAAATTCAAGCTTTTATTGCTCTACTTAGCAAATTATTTCACTGGTATTTATCTTTTAAGAAACCTTCACATTAATTGATAAATTTAATATCTCATGCTTGTTTTCACTTTAAAATAATGTTATTAGAATAAACCTTCCCAATAATAAATTCTTACTTATTTTATTATACATACTACACCATTTTTTAATTGATATTTTACTAATCTCTAGTAAGAAATTCTGTCTCTTAATCATTCCAATATAAAGATAAATTTTTAATCTCTCCTAGCTTTCTGATAAGTTAGTCTTAATTTTATGTCCCATCCAAAAATTTCTTTTTCTGATAAATTAAAATAAATAAATAAATAAATAGTTAAAATGGCCTTTTTTATTTTAAATGAATTCTTCGTTAACTCTATCTAATCCAGACACAGTTATTTACTCTCAAATTTTAATTTTATTATAATAAAAAAATGCTTACCCATTCTTCGTCACAAGTAAAAACACTAATTTCTTCTAGCGATATTCCTATTGAAATAAAACAAAGATATTACTTAATTCCTATTTAATTTCTTTATATATTTACCCCATGAATACTACTGTATTTTATCCTCCCATCTAAAATGTATTCTTTGTATTGTTAATTCTAAGTTATCTATAATCCTTTTTGTTAATTTTCCTAAGTAAGATTAGTTATTTTCTTAATCAGAGCTGTTGCCGCCCTCAGAATTTTTTGCTTATGTTAAAGTATTCTACTCTTGTTTCATTAAAAATTTTTCAATGCACATTTATAAATAATTCTATATAATCATTAGCTTTCTGTTTATTGCTTTGTCATCCTAAAAATTCCAATTTTTTTCATCAATTGGCTCAACTAAAATAAAAATATCTTAAAGAATAATCTGAACTGGCATTGATGAAAGCTTTGTCCAAGGGACTTTAATTATTAAACTTCCTATATTAGAATATTTTATTTTCAAAGGATACTCAAGATTATCAAACAAGTCGCTTCTTATGCTAACATTCTCAATTTTGATATCTCCTTTCCATACTCCTAAATGTAAATTATTTTAATCTAATCCAGTGATAAACCTACCAAAATAATTGTTCAAAATTCTTTCCAAAATTGATTCAAACATGACTTAACTTCAACTTATTTCTATCTTTTATAATTTATCAATCAATCCCTACTATCTCTTTCTTATGCTTAAATTTATTGATGAGAGTAAAAATAATTATTCTCAGCTATCAATTTTTTTAATATTTTAATACAAATAAGCAAACCAATAAGATTATAATAAATCAAAAAATATAAATTAATTGAAAACAGAAGGCACTTACTTACAGCTAATATTGCTTTATCTATCTATTTATGACAATAAAAAATTGAACACTTTTACATTTTAAATATATAAAAAAAATAAGTGTGATTAAAAACATTTAGCATTAGACCAAAAGTAAGCAGCTTATTGTATTTTAATAAAAAACTTTAATTTTTGTTATTCATTCATGATAAAGTAACTTAATTTGTTCTAAAAAAAGACTAAATTTATAAATAAATTATAAAATTTGCTAATACACTAAATGTATGTTGAAAATTAATTCATTAACTATTATCTCAATATTGGAAAAACTAAAAAAACATTTATAAATAAGTAGAATCAAATAATATATACTTTAATATAACAATTTCTTTCCTGATTATTCCCTTTACTATAAATTTTTATTAAATTTTGTATTTTAAATAAAAACTAAAAAAATAAACTTAATTTAATAGGTCAAAGTATTTAAATTAAGGTAAGCAAACAAACATATTTGTTATTTTTAATTATTTGCACCAAATGAAAATAATTTTCTTAAAAATACAAAAGAATAAATGAATGAATAATACAATTTAAATAGAAATATATTTATTCGTTAATATAATTAAAATAAAAATATGCTTAATTTTTAGCAAAAGTTTATGATTAAAAATTGATTAAAATAATTAACATTCTTTAATTGAAATATTTTTATTGTTTTTCCCATCAATCAGACTATTTTAATTTACTGTCATAATTTTGAGAAAAATAATTTGTTTAGTTGACATCTTTATTTAGTTTGCTTTCATAATATTGAGAAGTAAAATTTATCATATTACCATCTTTGGATATATTGCTATTTAATTGCTAAAGATAATTTTGAGATAAACTCCCTAAAATATTTTGGTGAATTATACTCTTTATGTCACCTTTCTCACTCTCTAACCCATAAATGTTTTTGGAAAACGTCTACTTATGATCTTCTGGAAGAAGCTAGCTTTAAAATTAAGACTTGTAATTTAAGATACTCTACTGGGGATTTTGATTTAAGCCATCTATTTTTTGTTAAAGAAAAAATTAATATTATCTTATTTAATAAAGAATATTATAAAAAATTACGAAATTCATTTATTTTTGAAGACATCTATTTGCTCAGCTAATTTCTATAATGATTTTAATTTTAAGAGTAATTTTATTCACTTCTTTCTAAGATGACTGTAAGCTCTTTTTCATCTCTCTCGTCAAGCTCTTTATTGTATTCTAAATCTGAGCATTAACTTTAATTTTCTGGTACTTAATTTTTTTTAATTTAAATTAAACTTTTAGAATCTCTTACTTAGTTTACAAAGTTGTCAGATGATTTCTCTCTTTCTCTTATATTATCTTAAATGTATGGTTCATTATCTTCTTGAATTAAGTGTTAGATATTTTTATTTAAAGTATCATAATTCTTCATATTTTTATTTATTTTTTTTTAATCTCCTAGAAGTAGATTTTAGGTAGCATTATATTCTTATTTAGCTGACAGTTTTTCCATATTTTTGGAGAGTTTTCTTTCAGCTGAGGGTTCTTCCACTTATCTATCAGTAAATCCTATGTTGCTTATATCATTAAGTCCATTATAGTTGTTATTAGAATATGTTTTATTTTCAGTATCTTTTGGATAAATTTCTATTTATGTGTAGCCATCGTTAATTTCTTAGAAGGGTGTTTAGACTCCACTATATTAGGCATTAAATGATATTTGCTAATCACGAACTTACAAATTGTTATTACTCTACAAGAATTTCCTATCAGTTGCATATTCTATGTTATCACGGCTCTACTACATAGAAGGATGATTATGAGTATTTTGAAAAAGTTCAATATTAATGTTTTATCTAGAGCTCTAAAAAAGAGTCTGTTAATTTAAATTAATTTAAGATTCTTTAGGTGGTTAAGTTGCTGTGATTGGCAAATTATTATCTTCCTTGAAATTTTACTTTTATTTTTTTGCAAAAGCAGGTTAGCTAATTTAATTTTAGTCATAAGGCTGACCATCTAGACTGACTATGTCTTGATTATTATTTTAAGCCATCTGCTAGTCTAAATTCATCAATGACCCATGATTTTAATTTTCGTTTTCATTCATTAAGTTGTTTAAATACATATAATTTTAAATGTAAAAGGTATAAGTGTGAATAATTGTGGAATCTTTGTTTTCTCTATTATAAAATAATGGCAAGGGAGATAAATATTAAATATATTCTTCAATTTGAGTTAAGCAGTTGGTTTCTTTTAATACCTGTTAAGTTAATTCATCATTCAGTTTAATCTAATCTATTTTGATACTAACTCTGACAAGTTTTAATTTTTTATATTTCTCCTATTCTATAATTTCGTCAATATATTAGTTATCAATTTATTAAGCCTCTCTCGAACTTCCAATAGCATTAATATTTATACTTTAGTCATTAGCTATTTATTATGTGTAATTTGTATTATTGTTTTTCATTTCTTAATTCTAAATGCCACTTTGTATTAAAGACTACTAATTTATGTCATTCATGCTTGTTACTTAAAATGCATGCTTTCCAGTTATTTGTTGTTATATTTAGGCAATAAAAGGCTGGATACTATTCTGATTGTAGTTTCCATTATTTTTTTCTTATTGAGCGTTCTAATAAGAATTACTCATTGCCTATGAAACTTAAACAGACATCTAATTTATTTATAAATTCTTATTTGTTCCATTCAAAGCTTATTATTGCTTGTTGTATAAGATATTGTCAATCATATCTTAGCTGTCTTGCTAATTTATCTAATTCTTTAAAGGTGTATCAAATGCAGATTAATTATTATACATTTACTCATTATATTAACTTGGATTTTGATAATTAATTTGTTTGTAGGGCTAGATTCTACTACTTGCATGTTAGATATTAGATATACTTGGAAGTTAGATTTCATTTTATTTTTTATCATGCTACATTTGAAAAGAATTTCTTTTTTGTGCTATTTATTAAGGAGACTTTTAGTTTAAATTTTGATTATTTAAGTTCTTAACTCCTATAAATTGCTAGCTGGCTTAATTTCCTATATGATTCTAGTTATTCTTTTAATTCAATCGATTTTATTCTAAAATTAAATATGATTTTATCACTTCCTTTAGGTATCTTTTTCTATAAATTAGTTAAGGATTGAAAACACCTTCCTTAGAGTAAAATCTATGCACCTGAATTTAAATACTACTTGAGTTATCTTTGTAGAGATAGCATAACTGTTGGATAATAGATAATATCATATCTTTATAAGTTTCTAAATCTTCTTCTTAATATAAAAAATGCGTTCTTTCTGTTTTGCTAATAAGAGGTGACGTTTAATTCGATATTCCTTATTAGGGCTAGTTAAATATTCCAGTTGTTTGCGTTCTCATGTAATTTGCTGCAACTTTTTCGCTGTTTTCTTCAATCAATTAATCTCCATAAATTTATCTAAATTATTATCTCTCTTGTTCTTATAATTAGCTAGAGTCTATATAGGGAAATTATTCAAGAGATATATTTAAATTTTTTTCACCAACAGCTATTGTTTTGATAAAAAAATCTAATAATATTTTGAGGTTTGTTATAGAAGTTCTTTATTGATAAATGTCTTCAATTTTATTTACGACTGAGTCATAAACTCCTTTGCATTTTCTGCTATTTGCTAAAAATTCTGAATCATATAAGCCTTTGAACTTTTTGCTGTTTGTTTAGAATATTTAGAATTAAATATCATTACTAAAGATATAGTCTAGGACTTGAATATCTAAAAATGCAAAATTTGAAAAGAAAAATAATTGTTGATGCAAATAAACATCTTTTTGAAATTGTTGATATAGAGCTGTTTGGTTAATTTAATTCTCGTTTTCAAAATGTTCTCTCTGCTTTGTTTCATGTGAAATCCATTTTGTTTTATACTTTTTATACTAAGGATATTGAAGCTCTAAGCAACTGAGTTAATACTCCCTTAAGTCATTTAAAACAGTTTAAACTTGAAAGCGGCATTTGATTAAATGTTAAAGCAAGTAATATTGCTAGATACTTGGACATTATTACAATTATTCTTAAATTTATTGCTGTGCTTGTTATGTTTATGCTAAATTTTTATTGTTTATTGAATTTTTATTAAGGAAAAAATGCCTTGCTTAGAAGGAATTGCCTTGCATTTAAGTTTATATAGTTTTGCTGATGCATGGATTAATATCATTTAAGCAGTTAATGTTAGTGAAAGAGTGATTATTATGATAAATATTGAAATAGCTCTGGCTTTAGTAATTATATTAATGATTTAACGTTTATCTTTTTTAAATGCCAGGTGCCATTTCTATGTTAGAATGTGAGGCTAGTGTACCAGGAGATTCAATTTAATTTTTAGTTGGTTAAATGGCAGCATTAGAATTAGTTATTCCATTATCTTGATTAAGATCTGCAATACCATAATGAGTTCTAGTTTAATGGATAACAATATCACTTTTATCCAATGAGTGAGGTATAGGCATGCTAGAATTAACAGTCATGTAGCTAAGTTCTTTAATGATTAATGTAATTTGGTTCTAAACCTGTTCTATGCGCTAAATAAATAAATCGATTATTTTCTATTCTTATTGCTTAAATAAGATAATTCCATATTCCTAGTTATCAGGTAACTTAATTATATGCAATCTCCCTTTAAATTTGTGAATACCACTATTTATCTACAAAGTCTAATACTTCTTATATAGTTACCTATTGATAACTTATCTACCATTCCAAAATTATTCCTTAATTACATTTTTAATGGATTTTTATTTCTTATATTCTAGGTTAAATTTATTCTTGGCCTGTTCAAATTCATTTTGCAAAAATCTAATGTCTTCATCCTTATTTTTTTAGAATTAATTAAATTACATTTAAACATTAACAAAAAAATATTTTTCCTAAAAAAGCAACTTTATAAATAAATATAAATTCTCTAAAGTGTTTTTTTACCTTTAATTTAAATGATTCAGCATTAAATCCTCTACTATTAGATGTGTACATATTTTTTAATTTAGCACCTATTAAATTATTCAGAAATTAATGTAAAAACCTTTTGAATATTTTGCAGCAGATTATTATTCCATTTTTGTTTATTCTAAAAATAATCAATTTATTTATTTATTTACACATTAAAACAGAAAATGTCTGCTTTAAAAATAAATAAATCGATAAATTTAATAAATAAAAAGTATTTTTCTTTCATAATACAGTTCAGTCCCTTTGTTAAATTTTATATTTGTAAAATAAAAAGTAAGAAGTTTTTTTCATAATATTAATTGGAAGCAAAAGGGATGGAAAAAAGTGCTGAAAAATATAGAGAAATAAATAAATGTTATGAAAAAATTTAAATTGACAAATACCAATATCTCCAATTTCTTTATTTAAGTTCAATCTGACTTCAATGTCACTTTTATTGACTATGCTTCCTGATTTCTTCTGCTAACTGCTTATATTTGAAGAACCATACTCTTCCTGTTTTTCACTAGTAGATTAAGTAATATCATTCAAATTTTATAAAATTTTTTCCTTCTTCGTTTACACTTTTTTGCTTGAATAATTATATTAAATACATGCATTCTTTTCTAATTTGTTTATATAGTAGAAGTTGAATTCCTTTAATAATATCTTTCGCTCAAATATATAGCTAATTTATTAATAGGAAATACCAATATAAATAACTAAAGCAATTGTTATTAACATAGATACTGTGTATAGAACTGCTATAACAATCTACTAAATTAGTATAATCAAAATAACAGTGTAAAATGGAATATCTATAACTCTCTGCATATCTATAAGCATTCTATATTTGAGTTTCAATATTATGAATAGCTATATCAAGCTTTATATTTACCAAGTGAACAAAATATTTTGACTGTTTAATTATGTTTAATGAGAATCAACATTATCATAATTATTTTCAGATTATTTTAATAAAAAAGCTAATACAGTTGTAACAATAAAAAATAGAACTAGAATCCAATGCTAAGTTGAGTTTGCTTTATTTTATATTTATGGCATAAAATGAATTATAGATTAAATTATGTGAATTATTAAGATAGCTTTCACTTCAGTAGATTTTTCAAGCAATTTATAATCATTTAGTAAAAGCCAAAACGCTGCTGAGATAATATTCATTAGGCTTGTGTCATTTTTCCAAAAAGATTAATTTTTACTTTACATTCCTATTTTATAGTTTGTTTAAATCTAAGGCGATCTTTTAATTATCTAATTCTATTTTAAAGTTTAGTAAATTCAGCTATCCGCTTATCCTTCTGCAATTATTGCTAAATTTATAAGTTTTTACTGAAACTTGCTTAAAATTGTATAATTATGATAAAAATATTTACTTTGAAATGCTTTTTCTTTATTTAATTTCTTATTTAGAATTACCTTAATAACACCTTTTATTTGTTACCTTTGTGTATAATTATTTACCACAATAATTAATTATTCTCTGAGTTGATTCATCAAAAAAAAAATTTAGTTTTTAGACTCATCTAATTTCTTAACTTTATTTCATTGCATAATTTAAGCTAATTTTTGAAATCTCCTTATCATAGTAATTAATAAAAAACTTAAATACACATTATAATTAATTATCATTAGCTATTTCTTAATATAAAAAATTATAAATTTTTAGTGATTTCTTTATGGAAACTCATTAATCTTTCTTCATCAGAAAATTATCTTTGATTAAAGTAGAAAAAGTATAATTTTTAGAAGAAAATTCATATATTTTTTGATTTCATCTTATTAATCAAACATAAAAATCAAAAATTTTAACATAAAAAAGTCTTTGTATGCTTTCAAAAAAATAATAACATAAAAGCTGTAATATTAACATAAAGGTGATAATGATTATCGAAACATAATAATGTAAACAAAATTTTTAAAGATCTATTTAAACATATTTTTACATGACAAATAAATAATTTTTACAATTATCATTTTAGGAATTCTTTAAAATATGATTCTATTATTATTTTGAAAGACCTTCCTAATGAAACTCCTTCACTGTTAGATGGCAAGTAAGATTAATAATCGCTATTTGCTCTTATTAAGTTAGTCAGCTCATCAAAGACGGCCTTTTTCTTCGAATTAATTTTAATATTTTTGAATCCCATGCAATCTAAAATCTGTTGCAAACTTATAAAGACTCTTACTATAGAATTTTCTATATTTCTCAATAATCTAAATTAAGTTGATTAGATTTATTTAATTTGAGTGTCTATAGACTCCACTAAATCTTTTTGATTACACTTTTCAACGTTTTTTTTCATGATAAAGATTTTCGCATTTATTTCTTAGCATGTTTCAAAAATCTTCTTTGTGTATTATAAATCTGACTTAAGGTAATCAAATAAAAATATAGTGTTTTGAGTAACATCATTAAGTAATAACTCACCACTAAAAATTTCTAGCTTGCCATCTACGATTGACTTCAAGTCATATAAGAAATCACTAAACTGCTTAGCCATTTCATGTTTTTCAAACATCAAATTTTGAGTTTTATGCTAAAAAATATTTTTTTCTTCTTCTAAACTAACTCCAATATGAATAAGTCTTAAGATCATTTTCTTTCTGAAGAGAATTTATTAAATACTCAATTTAGGATGAGCAATCGAAATCTAGCTGAGTTGTTCATTTACTTCTTTTAAAACATTCATATTTTTTTCAACTAAAGTCTTTCTTTCCTAACCTTTATTATCATCAACTGGGAGTTCTCCAGACACATCTTAGCAAGTCTTAAAATATCTTTACATAAAATTATTATTTTATACAATTTAAATCCAAAAAGAAAAATTACTTTATGAGAGAATCTATTTTGATGGTACATTCTTCATGATATTATTTCAAAAGCCTAGCAGAGGATTCGTATTTATTTATCTTTTTGTTTTGAATAATATCTAACATTTGATTTATGAAATTGACTTCTAACCAACTAAAATATTGAAGCTATCCAATATCTTCACTATATAAATCTTTAGCTTAAAGAGATAAGATTTTCCTGATACTATTCTAATGAAATTATAAAATAATTTAATAAGTAAGTTAAAAAATATATAGTATCATTAAAACTCCATTGATTATTTCAGCAAGTTTTGATATTAATATTGAAAAATATTATTTTAGAAATTTAAACACTGTAAAGTGATTTAAAATAGTTTCAAAGTTCAATTTTTATAAATTTTAAAGGAATAAAGTATTTAACTTTTTTATAAAATTAGAATTAAAAAATGACATTTTTTATATAAAAAATAAATAGACTTTAAAATAAAATTTTGCTAGTAAATTAAAAATCTATACTTAGCTTGTGTAGAAGTCACTGACTCTATATGATATTGACACTTTGTCTGTAGAAAGTTTAAGCTTAGAAAGCTCTTCTAAGCATTTACTTTCAGTTTCTTGAGTGATTTCTGATCCATTCATAAAGAAAAATACTTCTAAAACACTTCCTAAACTTCTATTTTCCTATCCACTTCTTATTATTGGGAGAATATTTTAAAGAAATTAGTAGAGGGCACTTCCGACGTCTCCCTTTTCTGTCGTTATATTTTTGACAATCATTTATTTTATTTAATCAAAAGTGGTTTCATCTTTTTAGAAATTTTAAGATTAAAAGATTTAGATAAGATTTTAGCCTTTTATTCCAAATATGGTAAGCTATTTTAGTAAAGGATTCTTTTTTATTTGCTGACGCAGTAGTAAATTTATGATCATATCAATTCGCTAAACCATATTGTTTGACTTTGCATTAATATGAGATAAAAATTCTACTATTTCTTCTTTAGGTTAGCGTTAGTCAATTTATTGATCCTAGGTTTACAAATAAGCTCTGTTTAAGTCTATCACATATATCTAGTTAAAAGGCTTTAAAAATAAGTTTTAAACATCTTCAAGAGCTATATGCTCAGATTTTATTTTCTCCACTTTTAATTTTTAAGGGAAAGATGATTATTTTATCATTTAATATTTTGTTATTGAGTGTTTCTATTATTATTATTACTAATATTATATACTAAAATTTATGACTTAGTTTTGAAATTAATTACAATAAATATGCGGGTTATCAAACATATATATATACATAAGCTTTTTTATGATTTATACAGCTGTTATTTATTTTTCCTCAAAATTTAAGTTACTTTGGTGATTAAATTTTAACATTACTTTTTGAAGTTTGTATTATATAGATTAAATTCAATAGTCTTTAAAAAAATTATAAAAAGAAAGAATAATCAATAAATTACAGTGTTTTTAAATAAATACTCTAGACTTGTAGATAATATCTTCACTTATTTTTTCAATTTAAAAAATTGGAATACTTGAATCGAACTTATTTTCTATTGAAATAGTTTCAATTAGGTATTTTAATAAATTATGGTAATAAAATACCTAATTCTTATTGGTTTTATCTATCTAAAAATAATCAAAAAAATACTGTGTTATTAGGATTAATATTTAGTAGGAAAATAAAATAATGCCACTAAAATATTCTATTTTTAATTAATATTATGAAAATAAAAATGTTTAATTAAAGAAAAAAACATTTTTTTTTCAAGAAAATTTTATTGAGCAAATTTTTAATTTTGAGGAAATTTTTTTATTTTTAAGAAAAAAATTGTTAAAATAAATTATAATGCTAAGTATTTTATAAAAAGGATATTTATAAACACATATAGTAGTAGAATGCATATAAGTAGAATTGAAAGAATTAGTTATTATTTCCAATAAAAAGCATGAGAATTATAAGCAATTTTCATCATTAATCGAATTTATGATTTTTAGAATTCATTTAAGTAGATTCAAGGCTAAATATATTTTTAAAGATAAATTAAATTCCTTAATATTTATTAAACAAAAAATATTAAAATACATAGATAGATAATCAATCATATATATATTACATATTATTCAAGATGGTAACAACAGAAAAAGTAAAATCTATTGGTAAATCAAAGGTAAAGGCAGATAAGTTGTCTCAAGGCAAAACTGCCAAGCCAGAGCATTTAACTCAAAAAAAATCCAAGTTAGAGAAGAAACAAAAAAAGGAGTCTAAATAAAAAGTAGAAGAATTATAGCAAGATATTGAAGAAATAGAGCAAGATGTAGGTTCTTAAGAATAAGAGAGCTTGCATGAAGATGAAGTTGATCAAGAAGAAATAGATTCTCAAGAAGAGGATGTTAGTGATTAAAAGAAGGGTAATGATGAATAAAATAAAGATGAAAATGGTGATTTAGATAACGAAAACCAAGAAAACTCAAGCACTAAACACAAAGTATTTTTCTTGACTATCGACTAGCTTAAAGAAAAGGAAATGAACTTATAAGAAAGACTTAAACAGTTAACAGGTGCTGAGAATAAAAATAAAAGAAAAAGAATCTTTTACGAACTGAAATAGATTTCCATTGCACTTTAAAACCCAGAAAAATATGTCCGTAATCCATATGAAGAAGCAAAAAAAAAAAAGCAAGACATGAAAAAGAGAATTTAAAAAAAGATTGAAAAAAAGAAAAAAGAGCAAAATAAAAAGAAAAGTGATAAAAGAAAAGAGAGACGTTAAATTGTTAACTTATAATGTTTAGGATGTAGAGAAGTTGGGCACTTAATTGCTGATTGCCCTAATGCTAAAAGTAGTAAGGCTAAGTAAAATATATGTTATAACTGTGGTTCAAACGAGCACACTTTAAAAGATTGTAAAAAGAAGAAAGATGGTACTCTTAAATTCGCTTTTTGCTTTGTTTGCTAGAAATAAGGCCATATTAGTAGAGACTGTCCTGAAAACGATAAAGGTCTTTATTACAAAGGTGGTGGTTGCTTCATTTGTGGTGATGTTCATCACACTTAAGCTAATTGTCCCAAGAACCCAGTTAATTCTTTAAAAGCCAAATAAGATGATTTCGAAGATAAAAAGGGTAAAAAAGATTATAAAAATAAAAGCAGAAATGAGGATACAACTTACAATAATGAAGAAGAACCTGAATTTTGAAACAAATAAATTTATAAAAAAAATTGCATAAATAAACAAAATAAAGTTAAAAACTAATAGAATAAATAAAGCATTTAAAAATAAATAAAGTATTATTATTATAATTGATAACTAATAATTTAAATTGTTGTATTTTACATTTATATATTATAAGAAACCACACATGGTTTATAAAACAAAATAAATAAGTTTATTTCTCCACAACAAATTCTATATTTTCACTTACTTTTTTAA
The DNA here is from genome assembly GCA_000231845.2 of Tetrahymena malaccensis 436. Taxonomy (NCBI): domain Eukaryota; phylum Ciliophora; class Oligohymenophorea; order Hymenostomatida; family Tetrahymenidae; genus Tetrahymena; species Tetrahymena malaccensis. The sequence goes on along the minus strand of JH719993.1, from coordinate 453,630 downwards.
TAGTTTATTTATTTTTAATGAGCACTGAATTAAAATTTCTAATCAGATATACTATCAGTAAAAAATTAAGTATTTTGTATTGTTAAGTAAATAATAATGTTGTCTTTAATGCTGAATATCAATCATTTTTACACTTTTACTAAAATTTAGATGTTTTTTTACTTTTCTTTGCTAATTGAATAAAACTTTCAAAATTTTAATTCTAAATTAAAATTAAAGATATTTTTAGCGGAAATTTTAAATATCAAATTCAAAAATTTGTCAATAAAAATTGTTATTTAGAAAAATAAATGAAAAGCTCTTTGAAGAAATAAAGCAACATAGGTTCTTAATCTTTAAATTAAAAATAGGATTAATTTACTAAATTTTAGTAAGGTAGTATATAAGAAATTAAATAGAATGTCAAGGAATAAACTAAAAGCGATATTGGATCTTTTTTACCCTTCAAGGGTAGGAAAGAGAGGTCAAAGTTAAGAATAGCTTAGATATATTCAGATAATATTTAACATAAAGATATTTAGTAGCAACCACAGCAACAGCAATAAATAAATTAGTAAAATGGAAAAAATCTTTAAAAATAAAATAATTAAGTTAATACCTAAATTGAAAGCCTGAGCATTTAACAACAGTAATAGGAAAACAAAGTTAACTCAGCTAATCCTAAAGTAATATAGAAAGAAGATAGCTAAAACTCAAAAAATGTGTAAATAAAAAATACTTAAAATGATCAAATCAAAGTAAATATTATTAAAGCTCCTTTGGTTAATGCAAATTAAAATACATAAGAAATTATAAAGTAAAATGAAAATATAAATTAACAGTAAAATGTTAAGCAAAACACATAAGGATAAGTTTTAGACAGTTTTCAGTTATAGAAAGACAAAGAAAAAAAGCTGATTGAGCATGACAAGTTAGATTCTTAAATGAGAGATAATTCTAAGTAATAAAGTGCTAATAACTAATAGTTTAATTTTGAATACAAGTTGTAGAATCGCAAAAGATTAAGTTAGAAAAGCTAATTAGATTTAAGTATTAATAAAAGTATAGCAGAAATAAATGAAGGATATTAAGAAAGAGACTTAGAAAAAGAGTAATTTGATATCCGTAAATTAGTAAAAAACAGCTAAAATTTAGATAAAGAAAATTAAAAGAATGGAATGGCTAATAAGGATGTAGAAGACAAAATTTTTAATCCTTAACTTTCTAATTATAAAGGTGATAGAATATAAGATAATTTTACAATAACTGTGCATACAAAGTATGTAAAACAAATACAAATTACATCTGTTATAAACTTTGAAACTGTCAATTAAATTGACCCCGAGCTAAGGTTATATCATTTACTCTTTGACTTGATAGATAACACTGAAAAAACCATTTAATAAGAATATACTTAATGTCCAGAATTTTTATACTACCTAAATGTTTTGAATAATACAGTAAAAACATCTTTCTCCAAGATAGCTACAAACAGAAGAAAAAGTATTGTAAGAATTTATTTATGTTAACTTTATAATTTAAGCCAGTGAATTTAAAAATTGCAGAATTATGTAAATAATTTTTATTTTTTAAAAGATAATAGAACAGCAGTAAAAAGTTAAAGAGTGTTTATTTAATAAATGGGAAACATCAAAGTAACGAGTGATAAATCAAATGATTGAAAAGTACTTAAAAAAATATGAAAAATTTAAAAGGATAGACGAAAAGCTAGAATAAAGCAAAGAATATAATTATCTCAAAAGAACCATCACTGGACTTATCTCTTAATAAAATTCAGTGTCTATTCCTCAAAAAGTAATTTACTTAAAGATTGAAGAGTCACAAAAATAAAATATTTAAGAAATTGAAAAATAAAAGAATTAAGCTATCATGAAACCAGTAATAAATAAAAATTTGTTTTAAAAAATGTTTGTTTTTTATATAATTTATTTCTTAAATTAAAAATGTGTAGGTTGTTGAAGGATTAGAATTAATTAAAAAAGGCTAAGAACATATAATTGATCAATAAAATAAAATGGCTAAATCCTATGAAAAACTCACTAAAGTAGTCTTCCCAGACTGGAAACAAATAGAATCTTTCGATGAATTTGCATGGCTTGAAAGCCAAGCAAGCTAAACTTAAATTTAGTAATATATCTGACTTTAACAAAAATTTTCCCTCTTTCATTAACAAATAAATAAATCATAAAATGAATAAACAATTATTTTAAAAAATATTCTTTAAAAAAAATAAATTTTTATCAAAAAAATTATATAAAAATTTATTAGCTAAATTAATTATTTGTAAATATCCTTCCTTCTTTACTTACTACTTATTAATTATATGTAATAGTATAGTTTTAATTTATATAAAATAAATATTAAACTATTTATTATATTTAATGTTCATGCTTAAAATTAAATTATTCAAATTGATAGAAAACAAAAATAAAATATATCAATATCATAAATACATTTTTATAAAATATTCTCAAAAAAAATCATAAATTTACCTCAATTTGAAAGACAATTAAATGAGATATATGAAAAGTTATTTTTAATTTAATTTATTTTTAAAATAATAATTTATAAAAATCAAAATGATAGAATTGTTGATATGTGAGAAAAATTCTCAACATAAAAGAATTACTATAGGATAATTTTAAAGTTACAGAACATGATCAATTCGGTACCTTTATTAATATTTCCTATTTTCAAAATATTCTTTAAAAAATAATCTTAAATTTACATAAATTTGCAAGATCATTAAACGAAATTGGTGAAAAAATTGTTTTAATATATTATAAAAACAACAAATAAATTAAAATTAAAATGATTATTCCATTTTATTTAAAAAATTTTAAGATTTTTTTGTAAAAATAAGCAAATATTTTAGAAATATAAAAAAGATTTTTGAATCAGTATTAGTTTATCTAATTTCTTTTATTTATAAAAAATTTGATTTGATATATATGAATGAGTTGATTTATATATTGAATTTTGCTTCAAAGTAGAGGAAATATAATTATTTATTTATTATTACTAAATGGGTTAAACTGTAGCCAGAGATTTAGGATTACAGCAAAGTGAAGAAGAATTTGAAAAAAATGAAAAGATTAAAAGAATTATTGATGAGATGATGAGAAAGAAATAAAGCACAAACTAATCTCAAAGTATATAACGAAGTAAATTTATGAGTGAGAATGTAGAAGAAGATGATGAAGATGAAGAACTTGAGGATGATGACGATGAAGATGATGAGGATGATTTTTCTATAGACGATTCAAACTATTAGCATTAAAAAAAAGGAGTCATTAGTTCAGACTCTTCTATGAGATAGGACAGCAATTAAATTAGTTAAAATAATACCAAGGCTAATCCTAATAGTCAATATTAGCGCCCATTTTAATCTATAAAAATAAATAATTTATATGGTAATACAAACGAAGATGAAGAGGATGAAGATCATGAGCAAGAAATGCTTAAAGATATGAGCGATGATGATGAGATTGAGGCTAACTACAATGAACCAAAAAATCTAAGCAAATAGAACTCTTAAGAAAAATATAAAAAAAGTAAATTTTTAAACTTGAAATTAGCTATTTATTTTTTAGGAATGAAAATAAATATGCTTGCATTTTTAACGCTTTAGAAAACGCACATTAATTAAATAATAAATCTATTTAATGTAATTTCAGAAATAACTCGTTTTTATAATTTAATTTGCTTAAATCTGATTCCAAAAATAACTTTAAATTATTTTAAATAAAATAGATATACATAACATCAACAAAGATGATCATGCTATAAACTAAAATAACAGAAATACAGAGACATAAATTAAATTCCAATCCGTTTTTAATAAGGATTTTGATTTTACTATCCAATCAGAATCTGAGTAAAGCTAATTTGGAGCTGTCTTTTCTTCAGATTCAGAACCAGAAGAGTAGTCTATTCCTTCAGATAAAATACGTTCTGGGTTATTAGAATTCCCAGATAAAGACAAATTAAAAGTGGAGGAAGATGATGGAAAGCTAAAAAGTCCAGGAGTTCTTACAAAAGAAAGAAGTAGTAGAAGAACCAGTCAAAAATCTAAAAATATGTAAAGTTCTAAAGGAAAACAGTCATAATCTAATCATTTTTTCCCTTCCTAAAGAAACACAAAACATGATTCTGCTAAAAAAGATTATGAAAAATATTTAACTGAATTTTTCCCTGATAGAAAGTCATAAAGAGTAGATATGTGAGAATAATAATATAAAAATACAACCTCAAATAAAATTTAACAAAAATAAATGCTTTTAGTATATCTTTTTACATAATATGGAAATTTATTTATCTTTTTGATATCTTTAAAAATATTATTTAATATTCTAATATCACAAATTTTACAAGAGTTTTAAAAAATATAATGTAAATCAAAACCTCAGAGTAAATCTTTATTATAGCTTACTAATTTAAATAAGAGTTAATTTATATGCTTCCAATCATTTTTTTAATTTACTAAGTAATAAAAATAACTTTAAGCAATTTTTATGCTTTCCTGTTATTTTTAAAATTTAATTTAATTAGCAAAGAAAATCAATTTTTAATATTTTAACTCTAACTTTAAGACAAATTTAAGCAATTATTTTATGCAAAAATATTTAGCTTTCTAATTATTTATTTAAAATTTTATTGATGAAAAATAATTAATTGGTAAGGAAAATCAGTTTTACTCCATTAATCATAAACTAATTTAAGCAATCATTTTATTCTATAACATGTAAAAAATGAGCTTTCATACTACTTACTTAAATTATTATTTAATAAAGATAATAAATTGGTAAATAAAATTGATCATTAACTATTCTAATTATTTTAAGCAAATTATATAATATCTAAAAAGTGAGTTTTGTGATTATTTTTCAGATATTAAATTCAATAAAAGTAATTATTTGATAAATAAAATATATTATGCTTGCATTCGTATTAAATTAAACAATTCCAATTTTACAAAGCACTCAAAAAGTTAGCTATTAAAAAAATTTTAGTCCATTAAAAATATTAATTATCTGCATTAAAGTGATACATTATTTTAGAGTTTGACTGAATTAAAATCAGGTGTATTAATAAGATAATACAACATATTTCTTATGAATTTAACTAATAACTCAGTAAAAGTATTATTAAATTATTGAATTCATAACTTAGAAATTTTATTCACATATAAAAAAAGATAAATAAATAGATAGATAGAAAGAAAGAAAGATTGATCAAAAGAAAAACAATTAAATTTATAAATTATTTTAGCTTAAAGCATATACCTTATTATGAAAATTTTTGCTTTGTTCCTAGCTTTTAGTTTGTTTGTTTCCATTTCTAAAGCATAAGTTAGATAATAATTTTAAAATTGCCTTAAGAATAATTGTAATAATTAATTATTGGCATGCTAAAATTCATCAGCTACTTGCACAAATGACATGAAGCAGTTTACTTAATGCTAATCAACTGCTTCTATTTGTAATAACCAAAGTGTTCCTGAGGAGGATTTTTATAAAGCTATAAAAAATTGCATAAATTTTTGCTCTGTAAGTGGATCAACACAGTAATTTTAAGATTATTTATCTTGTGCAAAATAATGCTTTTCTGAAAAACTGGCTTTAATATCTAGTGTTTTATTAGTATTAATTAGTATATTATATTTTTGAAAATAATAAATTGTTTTATTTGTTCGTTTATCATTATTAATTATTTTAATTCTTTTAACTAAAAAACTATTTTAAAATAAGGAAAAGATTAAATTTAAGGGTATTTAATTCAAATTTCATATATTTATTTTGTAAAAAGTTATCTATTAATGTTTCTTTAAAAAAGAAAGTTAAAGATTATATATTTTTTTATAATATTTTTATGTGATGAAATAATAGTAAAATGATTATTTCTTTTTTTAAATTATTTTTATAACTTTTAAACAAAAATAGTTAAATATTTAATTTATTTCTGTCTTATAAGGTCTTTAATAAATATATTTTAATAGTTTATATTGAATAAATATTAACCAATAATTATCATTTTCAATTACTATATTTTTTAGTAAATTAAATAAAATGTTTCATTATACAATTTATATTTTAAGATTTTGATATGTTTATTTTCTTGGATATTTACAAATCACATTTTTATTTTTTGTGAAAATTTATAAATAGTTTTATGTTTTTTTCAGGTGTATTTTTAATTTTCATGAATTTGTTTATTTTAATAAAAGTTAAATAGATTTTTGTTTTCTTTATTTTTTATTTAGAAACAATAATATAATTCTGAAAACTCCATATACTTCTCAATACTTAGAAGCCTTAATTATTTATTTTTTAGTAGGATCATGATACTTAAAATTATTTCATTTATTAAATAGATTTATCATTTAACTTGAATACTAACTTAATTATTTTTTATTAAATTAAATACAAAGTTTCTTCTGTGCTCCTTAGAATTTATCAACGCTGTTTAAATAAATATATTTTTTGTAATATATTTGTTAATTTTATTTTAACTTTTAAATTTAAATTATTTTATTTTAAGATGGGGATACCTTTTACAATATTTTAAATGTATAGGATAATTAAATTTCACATAATTTAAGAATATTTAAAATGTTTTTTTAGCAAATAGAATAATTAAAATTCACTCAAATATGCTCAGCTTTTTATTTATTAAAGCGCAAAAATTTAAAAATCAAAATGTTAATTAATATTATGATATAAATATCAAATCAATATATTGAGTGTACTATTGATATAGGCCTTGATATTGTATATAAAAATATAATATCTAGACAAAAACTTTAGTATCTTTTATTGAAATTTTAGTAGTTAAAATAAGATATTCAAAAAGTAAAACAAAAATAGTAATTTGTAGAATATTTAGAAATGGCATCTTATTTGTATGATAGTCTTTAGCCTTAAAGCTTGTATTACGATAAAAAATCAGAACTTAGCGAATAAGAGTATAAAAAAAGACTTGAAACTACTACTACTGTATATGTAGGAAATTTACATTTTCAAACAAGAGAAAGCGCACTTTATGAGCTGTTCTCTCGTGCAGGATAAATAAAAGACCTTATTATGGGTATTAATAAAGAAGGTTAGTCTGCAGGATTCTGCTTTGTTGTGTAATTTTACATTTTTATTTGGAATAATAAAAATTTGATTTAAATATATGATAAAAATGCATAATAGCTATACATAAATATGAATTTTGTTATTTAAAAAAAGCTACCATACTCATGAAGAAGCAAGAATAGCAGTTGAATATATATCATAAACAAAGTTAGTTGATTTATTTTATTATTTTTAAAAAATTAATGAGCTTAGTACAAAAGTTTCATTTATATTTAAATAAGATTAAATGATAGAGTGATCAGAGTAGATTGGGATTATGGTTTTAAAGAAGGAAGGTAATTCGGTAGAGGTATGGATGGATACCAAAAAAGAGATTAATACAGATAATAAAATGATTCTGGACGTCATAATATTCATCAGTAGTGGAAAGAACGTTAACAGTAGTAATTTTAAGAAAGGTCTAATAGCAGAGGTGGTTTTAGAGGTGGCAACAACTATAATTAAGGATAAAGAGAAGGCTATAAGGGTAGGTTTAATAATAATTAGGGCAATCACAACTTTGACGAAAATAGTTAAAATAGATATAAAAAGAATTACAACTAGTTTAGAAATGAGCAAGTAAATTTTGAGAAATTTAATTACAAATAAATTAACATGATTGATCATTAAAAAAAATAGAAAGAAAGAAGTCATTCAAGTTCTCCTGAATATCCAAAGAAGAAGAGATAATAGTAAGAAGATGAAAATGATGATTGAATATATTAACTTACACAAAAAATAAATTAATTTAATTAGGCTTTAATTACAATTTAATTATATTTATATAAAAATGTTTATGCTTTAAATAAAAATATTTTTTATCATGCAGGATTATTTATTTATAAAAAATAAATTTCATTTTCATCATTGTTTTTGGTTAATATAATTAAAAGTAAGCTTATATTTTGCTAAGATTTCTGATTTAATTGTGTTGATTGGATTGGATTTTACTAAGCTAAATTATTTAGAAGAATAGAAATATAATATTTTAGCTTTCTATTAAAATTGGTTGATCTTATTTTAATTACGTAATTGGATAAATCAAATTTTATATTTTATCATCATTTAGTTTTTCAATCTACAAATAAATAATTAGTTTAAAAATATTTATCTATTTCATTAGAAAAGGTATTTTCTGAGATTATATAGATAATATTCATTTATCAGAATTCTATTTGTTCTAAAATGGTTTCAATGATTAGCTTGAAATAAAGTAAATTTAATTAAGTTAGGTTTGAAGAATAAATAAAAGATAGTCGAAATTCAAAAATTGGATAGAATAAATATTATTATTAAATCTGAATGAAATAAATATATTCAAAGTTAGTTTCTAAAGTTTTAATTTAAAAATAATATTATATATAATATGGTATTTCAATCAATCTATCTATCTATCCATCAATTTATTGATATAAATATTGTATCAAAAATATTAATTAAAAAATAAAAGATAGTCGAAATTCAAAAATTGGATAAAATAAATATTATTATTAAATCTGAATGAAATAAATATATTCAAAGTTAGTTTGTAAAGTTTTAATTTAAAAATAATATTATAATATGATATTTCAATCAATCTATCTATCCCTCAATCTATTGATATAAATATTGTATCAAAAATATTAATTAAAAAATAAAATTTATCCTTAAATATAAAATTAAATCTTCAAATAATGTCAAAAAAATGGTAAAAAATATAATCTTAATATTTTTCTTTCTAAGATTAAAAAAATTCAAAAATCTTTCTTAGAGTTTTTTAAATGATAAAATTAATCATTTTATTTCATTTTATGAAAAGGATGTTAAACTTTTATAGATTTTAAATAAGAAAGTAAATATTTGTTTTTTTAATTGAAATATTGTAAAATGCCTGATATGATAGGATATGATAAGATATTTAGTGTAGACCTAAAAAAATTAATTTTTTTTACATAAGAAATACTATAAGTGAATTTTTATTAAAACATATTGATCTATTTTGGCAATACATGTAAGATTCGTTAGGAGTTTGAAATTAATTACAGCTTGGTTGATTATTTGTTTGTTTTCATCTCTTTGAATTAATATTATATTTCTATTAAATTTAGGTGGTTAAGCAGCAGATAATACAATTCCCCGTATAATTACAAATTTATGTGAAGCACTTAATAAAATTAGTTGTCAATATTTTTTAATAAAATAAAATATCTTAGAGTACAAGTGCTAAATTGTAAATAGATAATTTTATAATAATTAAATAAGATGATAATTTATACGCATCAAAATAAGTTTACATTATTTGCTATTAAAAAGTAGATTTGTAACATAGTTTTAATATTTATTTAATTTTCTTATTGGTGTTTTAATTTTTGTGTAAAATAAACAGCTGGTAAATCGTTAAAAATGTTTATGGTAAAATGTATGTAATTAATATATTATATACTGATTGATAAACAAACTAAAAAGTGTTAAAGAAATAAGTAGTTGATTAAAAAGGATTTAATTTATTTTTTAGTGCCTTTTTCTATGCATATTTTCTACTTCTTCAAGCTTTAAGCATTATGGAATAGTTAAGATCAGAAACTTTTTGATAGGCAACTATCTATCTTCAAATGATATTTTATTTATTTTTTGAAAAAGGTTGAGCTATGAATTTGATAATCTTCTTGTTGCTATTCTCAATATGAAGGTCAGTGATTGCAAACTAATGATGAAATAAAAATGGTAAAATCAAAAATATTATTTTTTTGAATATTATTTTATTTAATTTGTAAATTTGTTGTTTGTTCAGATTTCAGGATTTATAAGTGCTTATCTATTTTGCATTTAGATTTTATAAGTGTCTTGAGTAATTCTGTGGAGAAAAAAATAAATTTGGCACCTTACTGAAAAGGAAAAATTTACAAGATTAATTAAGAAAATTTCTTTTACTTATAATTTTTGGGAATTAGATGAGCACGACTTTCCATTCTAACACTTATTATCAGATTTTAATTATAAAATTTCTTTTATCTGTTGGTCTTTTGGATTAAGCATAGAGTCCTTTAATTCCTTGCTCTTATTAGCTGGTCTTGATTTAGATTCTTGATTTTACATACTTTTTTCATTTTACACTATACTTCCTTCAGAAACTTTAGTTGAGCCACTGCTTCCTTGTGAAAAAAAGTCTTTCTTGTTAAGATCAGAAAAAGTTCTCTTTTTATTTATTTTACTGTCCTTCAAAGTTACTGTCTTCTCAATTTGAGTTTGTTAATTGTTTTATTTGTTCTTTGTGACTTAATGCGAATTAGAATCAGATTTTTATAAATTTTTGTTTGTTGTTTCGTTTGTTTAATTTGGCTATCTTATTTTACTTTTATTTTCATTCAACCTGATATCAATTTCTGTATCTTTCTTTTAAGCTCTACCAGGAAGGTCATTCTCTTCACCTAATTTATAAATATATAAAGTATTTTAAATCTATTTAATTCAAATCATAATTAAAATTCCAATGTGAACATTTTTAAAAATATAATTTACATTCTTAAATTGTTGAGCTGTTTCCTAATTCCTAAGATTTCTTTGCATTTTCAGAATCATTTTCTAAAATATATTGAAGGTAATAATACTCATTTGTGGATTACTAAGTTTACTAAGAGTCTTCATTTTCTTCTTCTTCTTCGCTCATAGATTGCATGCTGCCATTGTGACAAAAGTCATAATCTAGATCATATTCATGCCAGTACGGTTTTTTATCTTTAGTAAATGGATTTTCTAAATGAGTTTTAAATTTAAGCTTTTTCTCATAAGTACCTATTTTTGGAGTAATATTATAGTTTATTTCTATCTTGAAACTCTCTATAGAAGCATTGTACTTTCTGATTAAAAAATTTTCAATTTATTAAATTTCATCTTTATTTTGAGTTGAGAAAATTTATTTTAACTTTTATAATTAAGCCTATCTTGGTTGTAACTCACATTTATCGATATCAATTATAAATTCTGGAGATATTTCATTTAGGCTTTCCCATTTTTTCTCTCTAATTTATTTTATTAAGCTATCAACTTTTTAGGGATTAAGAATCATATCATCTTAAAAATATTCCCTTAGTTCATTTTTTATATTTTCTCGTATTTCTCTCTCTTTCTAATATTCTTCCGTAATTTCTAATTTCTAGTAAATATTACCTCTTCTAGTTTCGATAAAAGGAGTGTTTGAAGGGGCATTGATTTAAAATGGCCTAACAGAGGAGCTCACATTAAATTTTTGTTATCCCAATTTATTCATTTTTAATATATATTTATAATATACGTCTAAGTATAGAGTTAATAAAAGAAAATTAGAATAACTTTTGTAATTATTAATGTATTTATTCTCATATACCAAAAAAACAAACCATTCAAATTAAAAGCGGGAAAGAAAGGCAATATTTAGTGATAGCTTCAAATAATTAGAGTGATTTGAAGTTAAAAAATATTTTTGAAAATCTTCAATAAATTCAAGAAAGTTTAAATAGTTTGATTCATTAATTCAGAAAAAAATAATGCTATTATTGGATTATAGCATATTCCATCAATTTTATAAGTTTAAACGGCTAAGACACCATCAAACTTTTTTGATATTTTTCATATCGATTATAATTGGACAATCAATTATAGTTAAAAACAAATCAAAAATTGTAATCTTAGCATATTAAGGATTTTAATAGAGATAATTTACTTTGAATGATCACCAAATAAATCTTGATTAGGTCTATTTCTTATCACTGAAAGAATTTAGAACTGATAAGAAAATAATATTTTCATTTGATTAATGAGAAAGTAAGAAACAATTAATTACTTATTAATTTCTTGAGGATTAATTCGTCACAGATATTCATAACAAACAAAAAACTTACAAATTTAGTTTGTTTAATTAATATTTTTTTAATCTTTTACCAAAGCACATAAAAAAGTTTCTGCAATATTAAAAATTAGAACTATTGAAAAAAGAGGATTTTAGATATTACTATCTAAAAGCGGCTAAAATAAATCAATTTCATGATTTTTTAGGAGTAGATAAATATTTCCTCCCTTCATAGATTGAACAGTGCACTTATTAGTTGCCCTATATGGAACATATTCTACTTCGTGCATTGTAATTAAGTGCTAGCTAAATTTATATAAATTTATATTTTACTTCTTGTGAAGAGAATTTCATCAGTAATTTAATTATTTTTCCCAATAAAAGAAATACATTCACAAATCCGGGAAAATATATCCATAATTTATTTGATTTACAATAAATACTTATGCAAATTACCAGAAATCATCATGCTATTAAATAAGAAAATCCAAAATTTTTAAGCTTACAATAATAAAGCAGACCAACCTCTAAAAGCTTCTCAAAATGAAAAACTCTAAAAAAGACTATCCATTATAAACTTTATTTTATTTTAAGCTGCTTTGTTAAGCATTTAATAATTAACCATTCTTATTACATTTAAGGCTGATAAAAAGAATTAGAAAATTTCTGCTCTTGTTTTGATAAAAATTAAAAAATTTTTAATGTGAGTTCATGTAATTTAGTTTACTAATAATCGAAAAATAAATGAATAAGTGATTATGAATGCTATTTAAGTCTTTATTAATGCCTTGATGAATAAAGCTTAAATTTTCTGAATTTGCAATAAATAAATTTGGCTATAAAATACTTCCCCTAATAAATTCCTTATCATAGAATTATCAAAAGACCCTATTCAGAAAAACACAACTTTTGGTTTTCATCAAAAATAATCAAAAACAAGCAGAAATGAAATCAGAATTTATGAGAAGAAAGTATAACTCTTATCCAAACTATTTTTCTATCTGATTTTTTTAAGGAGACTGAATATTCAAAGCAAAAAAAGCTTAAAAGAAAGAAAATCTTTTGAAAAAATATAATAATTAATTAATAATCAAAAATTTTATCCAAACCAAAAACTAATAAATTATATATCAAAGCACTCACATAAATTTACAATATAATAACCCTTAGAAGAATAAAATATTTCAAATAACCAAACATCGTTCATCAATAACCTAAAAAAATGGATTCTTCTTTCAACTAATACTTTTAGCCTTCTCCAGTGACCAGAATACCTGATTTTCGCCTGTAAAACCTTCAAACTTAGAAAGTGATTTCTGTTGGCTAATAAAATAATGAATTCATCCAAAACAGATTTGGTGGTTTATATAATTAGTAGTTCCTGAGCCTTGAAGATAGCAAAAATTAATAATTTTCAAATTTTGTATAACCCAATAGCTTTATTACATAAAATTAAAGTCTCATGAAAGATCTAGCTTTATCTGAAAATTAAAATTTACAAAGTTTGTTAAACAAACAAATTCTAGAGAGCAGTAGTGTGCAACAATAGAATTTTATCCCAAATAACAGAATGGGAAATATGAACTTTATGAGCTAAACTGACAACATCAATTAAATAAGTGAAAATTAAATCAATATCTTAAATTAATTAATTTTACAGCAAAAGTAGTTGCTTTAATAACAAAATCTTTAATTTAATTTACAAAATTTAAATAGTAATAATCTTCATAATTAAAACTATAATCAATAATAATTTATTGATTTAAATAGAGAATGCTAAAATTAAAATAAAATTTTACAATAATAACAATACCCTTTTAGTCAACACTAAATTTAGTAAGCTCCTCTGTAGAATAATCTTCTTTAATAATAATTATCTCTCTTCAATAACTAATAAAACTAACCCAAAGACATATCAAACAGTATAAATATCAATTAATAAAATTACTTATTATAAAACATGTAATAACAAATTAATTAAAACTATAATAATTAATTACCAACCTAAAACCTCTCTAAAAATTTATTTATTAACAATCAAAACAATATTTCTTAATAAAACTATTTATAAAATATTTTACAATTATAAAAACAATCATAATAAGAATAAGATAATGTAAATATATTAAAGAACTTAAATAGCAATAATAATAATAATTTAAATAACTCACTCATAAGAGTTTAGCTTGCTGAGAATATTTAAAAATTCTAATACTTATCAAATTAACTCGACAATGTTAAACTTGAAAACTCTTAACAGAATATAGCCCTAAATACTATTTAATCTACTCCTGTAGTTAAATAAGAAACAAATCAAAATAATCTTTATAGCAAAACATCTAAATATTTGCCATTCCACTAATTAAATAATTAAGTTTCATTTTATAAGTAACCAGAAGTTTAAAAAGATGAAATTTTAAAAATATTGAAATAATAACCAAACGAGTAATTAATTATTACTAAGAAGGAAACCGATTAATCATAATCATATACATCAAACTAAGTTTCAGCACAATCAAATGAAACTGGTGTTTGTAGAGAAAAGGAAATGTCAAAGTAATAAAATGAGTTTGATTTTCAGAATTCTTAAACTATGCAAAATTGTAAAGTGGAAGAAAAGGAATTGTAAAAAGATTTAACAAGCGAAAATACCTTGTAAAAAAACGATTATCTGATAAGCGAAAAATCATTTGATTAAAAAGAGGAACTGAACTCGTAAACCATCTAAGAGCAATCAACTAATCTTTCAAATAAGAATTACTAGAATGAAGATGCAAGTCTTGAATAAGAAGAGGCTTCTCGTGAAAAGCAATCTATTGGCCTATCAAAAAATTCATAAATCAGCAACTATTCAAATTAAAAAAGTAAAAATAAGTCTAAGAAACGCAGATCTCAAAAAGAATATTATCTCTCAACTTTTAAAAAGCAAAGATCAGATAATTAAAGTTCAGGTATAAGAAGCGCTTTTGCCAAAAGAAATGGACAATCTGAGCAAGCTGATAAGATTAAAGCTTAAGGTGATGCTCAAGGCGATTAAACTTAAACTTCTCAAGAAGAAAATAATAACTAGTAAAATCTAACTTTTGAATAAGAGCTAGAGTAACTAAAATACGATGAGATGATGTAAAAGAAAAAAGACATGCAAAACGAAAGTAATTACACAAAAAATATATTAAAAGGATTTAGAAGATATTTCATCAAAAACTTCTACAATAACAAGAAGCTGATGAATAATTTTGAAAAATACTATAGTATTAACTCCTTAAATAACGAGTTTATTCTCAAATTACTTACTGTATCTCCGTATGCAAACTACTTCAAGGATTTCCTTGAGGAAGATCCTGAGTGGTGGATGGAAGAAGCTAAAATAACTAATAAAGAGCGTCAACGTTAAATATTCAGCCTATACTAAAAGCAAGATATATCTTTAATAAAGACAAAAAGAAAAAACTTTAACCAAAAGATTATTGGCAAATTAGAAAAGTCTGGTGGTAAGGAAAAATAAACCTGCGAAGATTAATAATTCTAAGAAGAAAACGATATAATAAATTCAGAGGTTACTTTAAATATTCAAGACATAAATAGTCATCAGGAATAAAATTCTGATAAAAATTCAGAGTTAGTATAAGTTGAGCTTACCGAACAAATATGAATATATAATTTTAAAATTCTTAGTAAGAAAGGAATAATATATATTTGAATACACAGTTATTTACATTTTATTTAGTATCTGTCTGTATGTCTGTAATTGTAATTTACTCTAAAATTTAAAATATCTCCATTCCACTCATTTAATTTCAAGATATCATATATAAGTTAAACAAATGACCCCAATTTTAATAATATATTTGTAAAATAATAAGTATAATATTCAATTCTAAACTTTCTATATTAATTACTTGCAAGTAAATCATAGACTTTCATAGACTCCTTTGATCCATTCATTCAATAATAATTAAATATTACTATTCTCTTAAGGAAAGCAATTAACTAATCATATTATTGGATTAGCCAAAAAAAAAGATTTTTACCCTTTTGTTTAGAATTACTGAAATTGTAAAATGAAAGCATTTCTTTCAAATTTATGTAAGCAAATAAATTTATTTAATTTATTTGACTCATAAAATTTAATTCTTTATAAAAAAATAGAAAGTTTAAAGGGGAAAATTGAAAAATAAATACAAATTAATAAGCTTGAAAATCAAACATTTCAAAAATATTTTGATTGAATGGTAAAACAATAGAAATTCTTAAATTTTTTTAATCATCTTTCTCTTTTTCTCTCTCAGAGAGTATATAATTTATACTTTCTTTTTACATTTAAAACAACAAAGAATTTATAATATATTAGGTAAAACTAATACTTTTTGAATAAATTAGCATAAATTGATTGCTTAGATTTTATTTTTAAAATAATTATTAAAGTTTAATATAAATAAACCATTTAGATATATTTTTATTTTATTTTATCTTTTGCACTTTAGCACTTTAGCACTTAAAAAATTATTCAAATTATTTAACACTTACAGTTCAATATATAACTAATGGCTCTTCAAATATAAGTGTTAAATATTTGTGTACAACAAGCCAATTAATTGTTTTAAAATAATGCTTGTGGCTATTTTTACTAAAAAGTTAGGTAAATTTTTAAGAGTTATCTGAAATCCTATCCACAAACGAAGAGAATTTATACAATTTTTTTTCTCAAAAACTTTTCCAATATTTTTGAATTGCATAAAAAAAGAGAAAATAGCATTTTTCCAATAGAGGATTTTTGAATATAAATTGATTCTAAATAAATGAATAAAATAAAATCTCTTTATATTCTTTTCTAATTGATAACAAAACGAATAAAATAAATCAAAAGTAAGAAAATATGTTGTCAAATGAACTTATAAAATAACTTTAGAAAACTTCTATTTTTAATGATCCGGGGTTTTTTTAAAAGCAAATTGTAATAAATTGTTGTTAAGTAGTTATTTGTATTAATCCCACTTCAAAATCCTCAAAAGGAAAAACTCTTAGAATAGATCAAATCATAAAATTAAATTGTAAAGGAATAAAAATGAACTTTTATCTATTCAATTTATGGGGAAAAACAAGAAAATATAATTAATCTTTGAATTTTAATTAATTATTTTATAATTTTGAGCTAAACCTATATAAATAAATTGACAGCTAATAATTTATGATATCAGTTGATTTAAAAATTTAGATTGATTTTTAAATGAGAAGATAAGAGGATTTTACTGTAAACTTTTTCTAAAATGAAAGCAACGTATTGTCATTTTGTTTGAGCTAAATATTTTGAATTAAACATTTTCTTAAATAAAAACTCTTTATGATTTATAGATACCGTTTATTCATTACTCTCACCTATTGCCTTTTATTATTCAATTAGTGTTAGTTGGTTAGTAAGCAAACAATATTTTGTATTTTGGCATCTGAAAAAAAATTAAAGCTTAGATAGGGGATAATTGTTTCTAGCTTACAAAAAAAAGGAATAAGATTAAATTATAACTGTGATTGAAATAGTATGATGAAGTAATTAAATCAGTTGAGAAGAAATCTCCAAATTTAATATTCACTCTATTTATCAAAATTTGTAATAAGAAAAAATAGAAGTCAGGCAAGACATATGAACTCAAGATAATTCAAAAATTCTGGACAAAAATTTATTAATAAATCTTAAATTTGAGTATTACATTATTTTGTGAAATAATAATTTACCTCTTTTAAATATTAATTATTGTAATCATTTCCCCGAACGTAAGCCACTGCTAAATTCAATTTGATCTCATGATTTTAAAATTTATTTTTTATGCCATCATTCATCGTTCGGTAAATTAGTTTATTTTATGGGATTATTTTATTTAATCACTTAAATTCGCAATTTTTTTAGTATTTCAAGTTAATTTAGAGCCCTGTTGTTATCATTTTTTTCATGATGCTTCTTTGTAGAAATATTTCGCAGCTCTAATGCATCATATAGGAAAGAATACCTCAGCATTAAAGCTGGTGAGAATTCAAAATTAATTTGCAAGACAGTTTTTGAGTGTATTTTTTTGGACAATTTAATCAAAGGCACTTGAGTCAAAAGAAGTATTTTTACAGATTAAGCAAGCTTTTTATAGCCTAAATTTAAAAAAATATAAAAAATAATATTTTATTGTTTAAGAAGAGTAAACTAAAATTCTACCTACTGATTGATCGATTAATATAAAAGAAAAAGATATTTGAACTCATTTAATTTGTTTTTAGTTGGTCTACAAACTTGATTGTAAAATTTTTTAAACAAATTATTAATTATTTATTAGATTTGTTTTGCTTTACTCAATTTTCAAATATCTTGAATTTTAAGTCAAATATAAAGTTTTTCAAGATAAAAAATGTAATATAAAATCAAGAATGGACATTCTAAGGTTGCAAACGCAGCTAGCCACAAGCTAAAATTAAAAATAAATTAAATTTTCTAAAATTGGCTTTTATTAGGTTAATAGTGTAAGTTTATAGATGCTTAATAGAGTATTTCTGAAGCAAAAAATAATACAAACATTAAATTTCAGGCTAAGTTGGTGATATAAAAAACTAACTTGGATAATTAGTATTAATTTAGATTTGAGACAGACTACCCGTAACCCCTTAATTGTGTAATTTAAATTATTATAAAAAATTAAAATGAATCCGGTGTTTAGAGTTAATAATGCACAATTTATCTTGTTTAAGAAATGATCTAATTAAAAAGAATAAATAAAAAACAAAAAAAATTAATAAAACTAAAAGGAAAAAGAAAAGTTTATATCAAAAACTATCAAAAACAAAATCAAACAAACTATTTCATATTTTTCAAAGAACGACAATGTTTACTTAAATTAGCCACTAAATTCCACCTCATATGGCTTCTCAAATTCCTCCCTTTTAAGGTCCTTAACCATCTTAAATGTATCCCAAACAAATATTTCCTCCTCAAGCACCTTCCCATATTTAAATTCATAACTAATTTTTTGAGGCTGAATAGTAAATTTAATAAGAAATATAGTAACTTCAATAACTTTAATTACAGCTTAAATTACGCTAATAACACATTTATTAATCTTTGAATACACCTTCCATTCCTGTGCAGCCTTACCATTAAGGAGCTGCCAACGGTATTATTTCTCCATTTAGTCATTAAAATTTGAACGCACAAGGTGTTTATAATTAACGCAAAGGTCTACCAATCTTGGAAAGCAAGGAATTGAATAGAGTACCTTTACATTTAAGCAATGATATTTCTATGTAATTGAATAATTACAATTTACAACCATAGCCCTTAAATATGTACATGGGAGATCATGCAAGCTAAATGCCCATTAACAGAAAGAGGGCTTATGATATTAATTATTAATACTCCAAGATCGAAGATCAAAGTGATTCTCCCTCTCATGAAAGTTTTGTTCATAAGAAGATGTGTACTGAAGACCTTAAATCCACTAAAACCTTACTTGAATAAAGCATGTTGCATTAAAAACTCAATGGTTATTAAAATATGAACTTAATGTATGGGTAGCAGCCACTTGCTTAAAAATTTATTCCCTCAAACATTTCTGATTGTTCTTCCACTTAATCTATCAGAAATAATCAACCCTCCTCCATTAAAAATTTTGGAATGGAATAAAATTTCAGCAACATAGGTCATTAGCAAAACAACAAAAACAATCTATTATTGGTTAAAAGAGAAGCTTAAAATGAATTAAATGCTATTCAAGAAGACCACTTGCAAGATTAAAACACCTCTGAAAATCAAAATTCTGACAAGAGATGCAAGAAAGAAATCTAAAACGATAGCAACTATACAAAAAATCTTCTTAAAGGTTTCCGTCGCCACATGAACAAGAAATATAAAGACAACAAAGACACCATTGAAAAATTTTAACAATACTTTTATAACAACACTTTAAGCAACGAATTTATTTTAACTCTTCTTGAAAACTCTCCTTATTAATCTGAATTTGAAGACTTTTTGCAAGCAGATCCCTCTTGGTGGATTAAAGAAGCTAAAATCAAAGAGCCAACCCGTTAACTAAAATTCTTTGAGACTGTGAAAACTAAAAACTATGCTGACATCAGAACAAAGAGAAAAGGCAAACAAAGCAATACTGTAAATGCACCTACCAACAGTGCTCCTTATGATGAATAAAACTAATAAACTGAAAATATTGTATAAAGTGAAATATAGAACACAAATACTTAGACTGTGATAGCAGCTGAAACTGATAACACAGCAGCTACTGCTTAATGAGATATTAGTAAAAAGAAAATAGAAAGAAAATTTTAAAAAACAAATTATAAAAAACTCTCCCCACAAATTTTAAAATAATAAATTAATTAATAATCTTAGCCACACTATAACTTTGAGACTCTCACTAACTAACTAAAAAACAAACAATTAAACTACACTCCTATAATATATATATACATATAATTTAGAAAACTATTTAATAAATTTAATTATCTTACTTCCTTCCAACTATGTTTAAATTTATATTGTAAATGCTTTGATAACAAATTAGAACATCATCAAAATAATTAACTTTACATATTAAGTAACAAACTAATCATAAATATTTATTTATTCTTTATGGATATTAACTATTAATTCTTAGTAATAGTAAATGCTTAACATTTTTTTTATTGGTTGAGTGAGCTTTATTAACTTTTTAATAGAACCTTTTGTAAATTTATTTTCTCTTTGTTACCATCTATCAACAGTTAAATTCGTTTTCAAATAAATGCTAACATTTAGAACGAATATTAATTTTGTTCTACTAAACATTCAAAACAGCGTAAATATATTGCAGAGATATATTTACTAAAATTCTAATTCGTAAGCGAAACAAAACAAGAATAGGCGTTATTTTGAAATCACAAACTATTTTGTTAAAGAAAAATATCTTATTATTTCGGATATAGATTTTTTTAAATTTATTATTTTTTTTATTCTGGTTAAAAACTAGTTAGCTTGATTGCAATTATTACGAATTAAAAAATCTGTATTATCTTACAATATTATATATTTTGATTCCTACCCCAAGATCTTAAATGCAATTATTATAAAATATAAACCAAATCTTAAGAGTTGACTTTTTTGACCTGAAATTCAACACAAAAAAAGATATGAAATAGAATTTCAATTTCCTGACATATTCTTCCTATTTCAAATTCAAAATTGAAAATTTTAACCAGAATTAACTTACTGAATGAATTAATATATCTTATTTTAAGCTATTTAATTAGATTAATTTACAAATAGGAATTTTTTTAAATAATTGAATTACTCATAACACTGTTAAAATGATGCAAAACTTTTTTCTCTTTTCTCTTCAAAAAAATACTCCTAACCGATTAGAACTTATATGATCTTTTTTACATAATTTATAATACAAATATTTTGTTGTAATTTTTTTTATTTAAATTAAGCAAACAGCCAATATTCATTCAAAGAAACTATTTTAAAATATAAAAAATGTTATGAACAAATAAAAAACACAAATTTATTATTCTTAATTTAAAAAGTATTTCTCAAAGAAATAACTTCAAACAAATTTATCTTTCATAGGAATCACTTGAAACCAACTTATTTCTAGTAATATAAATGAAATATTAATTTTTTTTATTGTAAATAACAAAAACAGGCACACACAATTCTTTTAAAAGTAGTGCTTCAAAATATTTGGTTTGTTCAATTAAAGAAAATATAGATTTCTCTTTAATTTATTCACAGAAAAAAACTCAATATATTTTGATTAATTAAGAAGAAATGTTTTCTTAGATTTTTAAAGTCTATGTTTTTTATTTCTTTAGTTATAATATTTTGAAGGTGATTATCTTATTATCAAAATTTCGATATCTAATTTTTATTATGAAGTAACTAAACTAAAACCAAGGAATATCTATTCTATTAAAGATCAAATATTCTATATATTTATCAGATAATATTTGATTATTTCTTTCTTTTATTTTATGAGATACTATATTAAATAAGCCAAAATAATTTTTTAAGGTCATTTATATTTAAAATAAGCTGCTAGACTAAAATTTAAATTCAAACTAAATTTTAAAATTATCTCTAAAAATTTGATAAAGAAGTTCTTTAATAATATTAAAATGTATTTTTGTTTGTATGTTATAACATTATATATATATAAATCTTCGTTTATGTTTGAGAATTAAAAACAAACTTTTAATTTTACATTTGATTTAGATAAAATTAATAGTCTGAGATAGCTTTTATTTTTTTTAGAGATAAAACCAAAATATTTAATTTTTTATATTTATTCCATCTTTAAAAGAGATAAAAACTGAATTTAATTATATATTGACTTAGTTTGAAGCATTTTATTTAAATGTTTTGAGATTATGGTAATATATATAGCTTAATATTGTTTAATAGTTCTATAAATAACATTATAAGTTTTAGTTATATTGGAAATTGTAAACTCAAACAAACTTGAAAAGAACTAATAAACTTTATGAATATTATTTGTTCTGAATAATTGATGAGCTTTACTTTTTTTATTTACACATTTCTTAACTAATATTACTAAAGTAAAATTTTTATAATTTCCTCCAAACCACTTATTAGAAAACTATATTATTATTTATTCTTTTTACGTCATTTAATACGACTACTATATATTTTAAACGCTATAAGCGATTCTAATACTAAAAATGCAATTTTTGTTAACATTATTAAAAAAATCATGAATTATTAAAGGATTAATATCTCTTAAACTAAAAAAAATATGTTTTAAAAATATTTAATTCGAAACTATGATAATCTTTCAAAAAATTAACTTTGTAATTTATAAAATTAACAATAAAAAACTTTTTTATATTTGTGAGGAATTTATTTAGTACGATTCTAAAATTGTACTAAGGAAAATCCTCGAAAGATTAAGAGAGTGCGAAAGAAATTTTTTGATATTTAGGAAATTAAAAATTTAAGAAAGCAGAAGATTCCTTTTTTAGGGTTTAGGTTCTATCGATTTTTGATAATAAATCAGATTTTTGAAAAGTTTAGATTTTTTATTTATAGATTTGAATCTATCACATCAAGTAAGCTAAGAACTTGATTTAAGAAATATTATGAATGTATTATCTAATTTTAAGAAAAATTTAACACATATTATTATGTAAAAATCATTTTTTTGTTGTAGTTAAATCATCTTAATCTTAAGATACTGAAAAAATTTTTGCGATTTTTTCATAAACTGTTTTTTAAAACTATAAAAATGTTTACATTATGTGGATATTTTAGATTTGGGGGATTTAAAGTTTATTTTTTTGTTAGTGAGTATCATTTAATTAAGTCAAAATTAAAAATTTTGCTTAACAATAGTAAAAAAAATAGAAAGAATATAATTCATTTAAGGGGTATAAAACAAAGATAATAGTTTTTTCTCTCTTTTTCGAATTTTAATACTTTTGAGAAGAGTGACTAAGCTTGATATTGGGTATTGGTGATATTTCTCATTGTAATCTTATTTGCAATTTTTAATAATAAAACTTAATAAAAAACCTTGATAAAAAGTAGAGAAAAATTATGTTTTTATAAATTAATATCCTTCTTAAAAATATTTTAAAATTTACAAAAAACATTTTTATACTATTTTTTTTATTTCAAAATTGAAGCTTATAAAGTAAAACAAATCATTTTGTTTCAATTTAATTTTTTGCAAACAAATCTACCTTTCTGTCTGCCTCATTATTTGAAAAAGTAATAGAAACAAACATCATTCATTTTTATTTAATAAAATAACTTACATAAGTAATTATAAATAGACTGTTTTAGTTCAAAACAAATTTAATGAATAAAAGTTATACAAAAAACTTAAAAATTTGCTACTTTAATTTTTTATACATAATTAAAAATTGATGTGCTATTTTTAAATTTAAATTTTTTTTCTGTGTCCTACTTTTCTTGAATAACATTTATTAGAACAACTAAGGTTTTATCGACTTTTTAAAATAATATATTTTACATATTACTCTCATAATAGAGAAAAATATATTTTTGATTTCTTTTAGATTTATTTGAAATTTTAATTGCATTAATTAATTTTTGATGGTTTCTGATCAAAAATGTTGATTGTAAAATAATAAAATAAGGCATCGATCTATTCATAACCTTTAAAAAATTCTAATTATTTTACTTTTGAATTTTCATATTTTATTTTCCTAACAACTAATTTGGTAAATATCTATTTAAACATAAAGAAGCAATTTTAGTTCTGAGTTTTTTAGTTTAAAACTATGGTTAAAACAATTATAAATTCTAAAAGCAAGTTTTTAAAAAAATAAATAAAACACAACTTTAATAAATGATATTACTCATTATAATATCTTATTTAGTAAAATTAAAAATATTTATTGTAAAAATAAAATAAAATAATATATTAGCTAATTTAAAAAGTCTTAATCATAATTACAAATAGGTTTTCAAAAGCTTACTTTTTATAAAATTAAAAAAAATATTCAAAATAAATTTTATGAATATAATTTATTTTTAATTTAAAAAATATTATAATCAAATCTATCTAAAAATTCAAATTTAAGAATTCAATATCATATTGTAATTTATGTTGTACTTTCTGACTATAAATTTTAGAAAAATAATCATAATCAATAATAGTTATGTTAATTTAAAAAGTCTATTTCAGAGTTAAAATAGTTTTCACTCAAAAAGTTCTTTCTACTATGAAAACATTTTACTAAATCTAAATCAAAAATGTTCAAATTTATTTTTAAAAATGAATACATAGTTTGTTAAATATTTTTAATAATAAAATATATTTAAAGATTTAAAATTAACAATTTGAAGAGTTATTTTTTATTTAATTAACTTTATATTGTATTAAAGTTAGCCTTTAATTTTTAAAAGAATAACTATGATATCATATTTAAAGTCATTAATATTTGTTAAGATATTTATTAAATTACTTAAATTATGTTAAAGCTTATTAATTTTGGTAATTACAAATTTAATTTAAGCTTCAAAATTTTATAAAAAACATTTTTTTCTTTTAGTCAAATGAATTAATTTGCAATAAAATTTATTTAAAATTTAATTAAATTAAATTTTTAATTAAATTTTTATTACACTAATTAAAAATAGAAGTAATGATAAATATTTACTTATTGATTTATTATTTTTTTACATAATTTGTAAGAACAATTATTAATCTTTATTATTTATAATTTTTTAATTTAATACACATTTTATAGGTTATTTTAGATACCTCTTATTTCTATATCAAATGGGGAAATTATTTTTTAGAATAAAATATCAATTTTAATACAATTCTACCTCTTAATTAACATTTATTAGTACAGAACTTTTAAATTTCTTTCAAATATTTTAATATTTTATTGTGTTTTACTTGAAAAATCCTACCTACATTATTAATAATTAAGATATAATTCTAACTGAAATTAAATTTAAGGAATAAATATATAATTATAACTTTTTATTTTTAATACTATTAGCATAATTTTATATTAAAATTATATATTTTTAAACGAATTAAAAACATAAATTAATAATATTTTTTCTTTTTAAGTTAATTTTTAACTAATTTAATGATTTTGTTAAAAATTAAAGAAAACTTTAAACATTTCCATTTAGAGTTAATTATCTTTAGTAATTAATTTAAATTAAGTGAACAATTTCATCAATCAAAATTAAAATTATTTACCAATTGTTATCTTTTAAATTATAAAATTTAACCTCTATTATCAATTTTATTTATTTGTTGCTAACAATTGCTCATTTAGAGCATACATTTAAAAATATTATTTTGATTGACAGCTTAAGTAAACATAAGTAAAAGTTAAATTTATATTGTTTTAATTTCCACCTATTTGTACATCTTTTGACATAAATAAGAACATAAAATAAATGAAATAAATAATACATTTGAGTATTATAAAATTAATTTTTTTAATTTAAAAAGAATTTGTAAGTCTTTGAAATTACATATTTGAAATATTTGATACAATATTTCTTGGAATTAAATAAATTTGTGATTTAATTATTTTTTATTTAAAAATAAAGTTGATAAAATTTTAATTTAGAATTTAGATTTTTTGTAAATAAAAACTATCAAAAATAAATATTTTATTTGATTAACTATTTAATTTTCATTTAGTATTTAATATTTAAATTGAAGTCAGATATACTTATTTAAAGGGTATCATAATTATTTTTATTGATTAAGAATATTCAACTAACAATTTTTAAAATGAATTTTTTTAAATCATATATTCACACTTAAAAAATTAATTTTTTTTATTTAATTTATGGGATAACTTAATTATTTTCTTACCAGTTTTATTTAATAAGCAAAATCTTAATTACTTTTATTAGTTAAAAAAGCTTTATTAATTCTCAATTTAATAGATATTTGAATTTAACATATTTTATAAGATTAGACATAATTTATGATTCATTTAATATCAATAACAAAAAATAAGTTTTGATTATATTACTTAAAGTTATTAAATATTTAATATATTTATTTCTACTTTTATTTAAACAAATTATTAATTAAATTTGAAAATATTTAAATAAAAAAAGCTAGTTCGAATTTGCAAATATTTGAATTAAGTAAATTTAATAAAATAAAAATAAAATTTTATTGAGTTAATTTGCAAAACTAAGTACTTGAAAATTCAAACCGGCAACATTTAATTATCAGTTATAAAATATCTCATTTGATGGAATTATTTAGTTTTTAAGAATATGTAAAATATATTTTTAAATTTTAATCTACAATGTTTATAAAAGTATAAGGACGTGGAGATATTGAATTAACAAACTCACAGATCTACATTTGTTTTTAACTTTTGTATGTAAAAAATTAATTAAACGGTTTTTTATAAAAATACAAATTCTTTCAAATAGCAGAGTTAAAAATACCTTTAATTCTTAAAAATGTAAAAAGAACTTAAACTTCTCTAGTATTTTATTTGTTCTTTTTGAGAAAGAAGGTGGTTTGGTTTTTATCTATGATCAAAAATGAGCCAGCTGTTATGTGAACTGAACAAAATTTAAATCATCTTAATTATTGAAAATTGTAAGATATAAACCTCCTTTTCCCTTAATTAATTAATTTACATTTGTATACAATTATTTATGGATTAAAGCTAAAGTAAAAATTAAATGAAATCTCATGTAATTTTTTTGAAAGGAAAGAATAAATTTTTTGTATAAATAAAGATGTTATTATATTAAGTGGATAAATAAATAATTTTATTCTAATAATAATCTCCTTTGATAAATATAAAATAAATATTTAATTGAACATTTTTATTAAAGTAATTTAAACATATCATGATGATGAACAAAATTTTTATTACGCATTTAATTTGATATTTACTCTAAAATTGAATATGTATTTAAAAATTTGTAAGCTCAAATAGTCCATTTACATTGATTTCTAATGAATTCTTTTGTGATTATATTAAAAATGAGAAAAAGTACTTCATGTGGTGAAATATATTACATTATTAAGTGTAAACTAATTTAGATTTAAGTTATCTATTTTTTACAGGATATTAGAGTAAATATGATAATAATAAATCAATATGAACTTTTACTAGTAAGTGAAATATCTTTATGAGTTTTGCTTAATTGTTTATCATGCTTAATCGTTCGGATTTTACCAATTGAAAAATTTTATTTTTGTATAAATATGATTTTAATTAAAATGGTTAAACATTTTATTTTTTAAATAAATATGGGTAGATGCTTCTTTTAGATAAGTGAGAGGAAGAAAACCAATTAAGTGTAAGAATATTATTAGAAATTGTAAACTATCTCTTTTTTAGAAAAAAATTTGATTACAAGTTTTCGTTTTAGATTATAGAAGATTTTTTAAGTTTTTATCAGTATAATTAATAGAAGTAAAAAGAAAGAATAATTTTTGCTTTTATGAAAACTTAATTTTTTGGAAAAAAATTTTGTTCTATTTACTAAATTCTATTAATTAAAATTTCAAAGGCGACTAAGATAATTTGCATTTTAATTTTCAAAGTCACTATTTATTTACGATTAGTTTATTAAATTACACTCATATTTCATTTATTTTTAGATTTACATTAATTTAAAAGAAAAAACCCCCCAATTTTATTCACTCTAAAGAAGTACGAATAGATAAATTACTTTTGCTTCTCTATAAAATTCATACTTTTTTATATTTAAGCAGTCAATTTCTTATCTTACAGCTATTTAATTTTATTTCAATCTAACTCCCTAAGAAAGCTATGTTACAGATCAATCTGCAAAGACTGCTCTGATTTAAAATTATAGGTATTTTTTTATTTTATAATAATGTTAAAACTCTTGTAATTTTTGTATTTTTAATAGTGTATTTTTAAGTTTAAAATAATGTAAATTCATTCTTTTGCTTTGAGTGTTATTTCTTTAGAAATAAATCAAGTTTAATAACTAACTTCTATATATCAATCGCTTAGCTAGCGATATAATATATTTATCCCTGAGTATTAAAATCAAACCTTACATTTAAATAAAATAACATATTAATATATATTAACTAGAGATTTGGTTCTTCATTTATCCAACACATTTTTTCTTAGATTACATAATTAAAATTAAAAGAGTAACTTTTTAGAAGTCTAACAAAATTAATTTAAATAGAAACGCATTTACAAGTAAAAATAGTTTAAAGTTATTTTACTTAAATAAAGTAGATAAATTAAATATTATAAAAACTTCTTAATAAATGTATTTTTATTTGTTTTTTTTATTTTTTGCAAAGAAAAATATCTGTTTGTATATATGAAATGGCTCATAAATTATTACGCTGGTTATTAAAAATTAATAATATTTAATTGATTTTTGGACTAATTCCATGAAGTGATACAATCTAGAAATTGTTAATTTTTAGTTCTATAAAATTTTTTTTAATGAATAAGAGCGATCAAAAAAGTAATATTTTTCCCTCGAAAAGAAATTATATATTTAATATAGAATTTAATTTTTTGCAAGTTCTATACAAAGTGAGTGGTTAAAAAGAAGGTTTGGTCTAGTATTCTTGATAATGATTACAAATTTTTTATAATTTAAATAAATTCTTATCACTCTCTTAATTTTACTCAAACTAATTCAAAGTATATAGCACAAATAAATTTAACAAAAATTCACTTTTACGGCTAAAAAAAACGAAACTAAACAATCAAATTAATCATTCATAGTTTTCCTTTTTAGTGCTGTGACATTAAAAAGTTAATCTTAAAATTGTTTTATTTTGTAAATAACTTAAGAGATTTAAGTAGTCTAATAGTTAATAAAAGAACTACGATATTTATTTTTCAAGCAGTCTTTAAATGACTTGTGTGTGGGTGGGCAAAGTAGCTAAAGAATCGTTTGAATATTTAAGTATAGAGAAATAGGCAATAATCAGATAATCTATTTTGTATATATGGTACAGCCAACAGTTTTTCAGTTTGTAAAGCCAAAAATAGTTCAAACATCAAAAAAAATAAAAGGATTTTAGATAGCCTAACAATAATTTTTTTTTATTTAAACTGCCAAAAATGCGATTTGTAAAAGTAGTAAAAGTAAATTTTAAATATCTTTTAGAATTCTTGTCATATTTAAGGAAAACTTTGGCTTTAATTATTAAGATTTAGTTATGTATATATATTAATTTGCAGAAAAAGCTTGTTTGATTTATCAAATGGAAGTAAAAAGGAAAGAAGATTAAAACTTTTTAATTTAATTGATTGTTGATATAATCATTAAAGTAAAATAAAATTTCTTGTTCATAATAAAATATAGAAAACTAAGTAAGTATATTTAAGAAATCCAACAAGGTTATTAAATATAATTAAGAATAAACATTTTAATCTATACTAAGCTAACTTATATTAGACAACCAAAAAAATTACAATGAATCACCCATACCAAATGCAATCTCTTATTTCCTTACCTTATCCTAACCCAAATATGTGCTTTTATATAAATAATAACCCAAAGCTAATAAATTCATAAAATAGCTTCTAATCATCTATGCCTAACAGCAACATTTGCGCCTAAGCAAATTAAATCAGTATTCAGAATTTAAATAAGCTTTAATACCTTCCAATTTTTTCCCATTAAAATTACTAGCACATTCCTCAACAAGTTATATATAGCAATATTGAACAAGATAACTAGTAAAACTAAGAATATCCTATTACATATCAGTCATAAAATTATAGATTTGGTTCATTCAAGTAAAATTAATAACCTGATGTTTCTTATTAATTTGAAGCTTAATCAATGAAATCAAGAAATTAACCAGCTCAAATGAAGGATCAATCTTAAAACAGCGTGCCAAGGATCAAAAAGTTTTCTCATTCGAGCGAACAGCTAAAGTACAATAACAACCATAGCTGCTTGATATCAGAAAGCTAGATTGGAGATTTAACTTGCCAATCACCATCTTAAAAATCTTTAAAAATCAGCAAAAATGACCTAGAGATGACTTAAAATTCAGAAAAAAAATTTAAATAAAAAGAAAATTGCTAATTATTCCTTACTTAAAAGCAAGAGTATAATTCTGAAGAGAATGAACAAACTAATTATATTTAAAATAACAGAGAAATCAATACTAATAACGAATAGGACAGTTAAATAAAAAATTAATCAAACTCACACTAAAATAACAAAACATTTGAACAAAAATAGATCATATAAACTAAGAATCAAAAGTAGCAGTAGCATTATGAAAATTTAAATTATACTAAAAATAATAATTAATCAAAGAAAGATAACTTGCTGCTTTAAACAAAGAGTGAATTTGAATTACCCATTAATTAAAACTCTGTAGAATCATAACAAGTGACTTAATTATTACAAGACAAGAGCTATATAAAAGGATAAAAGAATACTTTGAAGCATCTAAAATAAGGTAAATCTAACAAAAAGAGAATCCAAAAACCTTTTTAAGATGACCATATTCATAATTAAATCAACT
The DNA here is from genome assembly GCA_000231845.2 of Tetrahymena malaccensis 436. Lineage (NCBI taxonomy): Eukaryota > Ciliophora > Oligohymenophorea > Hymenostomatida > Tetrahymenidae > Tetrahymena > Tetrahymena malaccensis. The sequence continues at coordinate 422,686 of JH719993.1, read as the reverse complement.
AAGATACACAAAATTCTTAACCATCTCTTTTTTAAGCAAAATTAGAAGAAAAAGAAAATCAAAATAGCCATCAAGAATCTATAAATAACTTTTCAGTAAAAAGTTAATAATTTACATCTAAATTTTAAAATAAATTAAATAACCACCAAAGTAGCAACAATAGTGAAAATGCTTAAAATATAGTTAATGTGCCCAGCGCTTAGTGTAAACTTAATTTTACTTGCAGAATGAAAGAATTTTCTGAAACTGAAACTGAGCAGTAATAGTAATATTCAAGCTCTTAAGAGCCACAACTTACTAAAAAGTACTGTAAAATTAGATTTTTATCTGATTCATCAGCAGATGATTAAAAAGATATGATGAATATTAAAAAATAGTCCGAGGTAGTTATAATCTGCTCAGTCAAGCCAAAAGATAAAATAAAGAAAAGCAAATAGGATTACTACAATGACTCAAATTATACAAAGAACCTCCTTAAGGGGTTCCGTCGCTATATGAAGCGCTTTGTCACAGACCAATACGCATTTCAGCAATTTTAAATATATTTCACCAATAATCAACTTAATAATGAATTTATTTTAAAGCTCTTTAGCGACAATTAATATTCTAGTTATTTTAATAAATTCCTTTCTCAGCCTCCACATTGGTGGATTTAAGAAGCGAAAATCAAAGATGTAGAAAAATAAATTAATTTTTTTAATCTATGTAAATAAAAGAAGATAAGCAATATAAAAACTAAGCGTAAAAGTTTCGAAAGACCTTAAATATATTTTATGTGAATTCAAACAATAATTAGTTAATATTGAATATATAAAACATAATTTATTTATTATTTATTTATTATTTATTGAAGTATTTAATTTAAATAATACTTTCTACCGATTTCAATTAAAAATCCAAGTCATATAAACCAAATTAAAAAATAAATAATAATAGTAAAATCTATTTATTATGAAATTAATAAAATATTTTTAAAAAAACTTAAAATCCGCCTAGAGATTTGTTTTAATATATAAAGTTATATTTATAATTTATCATCGCATTTTTGCTTCTCCAAAAACATAATCATTATGTCTAATTAAACAAATAATATTTTTGGCTTTATAAGAATCAAGAGTATATTTATTTAATCTGGATATTATGGAGGAAGATAAAGTTTGTTAATTTTATTCCTTTATGTAAGAGCGTGCTAATTTGTAGTAAGACTTATTGGGCTAGTAGATCTATTTTGAGTAGCTGGTTTTATAAAATTAATCAGATTATATTACTATCACATTTTTTAAAAACTTTTTTTTTTATAAATATACTAATGTTTTCAAAGAAGAATTTATTAATTATATAAGTTATTAGAACCTCAAATAGTTTCTATCCTTTTTTGATATCAATAAAACTTGAATATTATATAAAAGCATGTAATAAATTTACTAAACACTATTCCATTATTATTAAATTTTGTGGAAACTAACTACAATATTCTTGAACAATAAATTTAAATGATAAAAAAGTAAATTAAAAACGATCCTAACTAAAATTTTTAACATTATTTTTGACTTTTTAGCAAATGATACTCGAAAAATATTTAACTTAAACTGTATAAAATGAGTTTTTTCTCTCTAAAATAAATTATTTAACCAATTATTTGATGGCTCTTCATTTTTATTATCTGAATTATTCAATTATACTTTTAAATTTTAACTATTTAAATCCCTTTTTTTTATGAATAAATGACTTTCTTTCTATTTTGATTAAATTTCAATTTCAATTTTACTGCTCTGAATTTCAGAGAAAAGAATATTGGTTCTCTTCTTTTAACCAAATAACAAAACGCACAAAAGGGATATATTTAAGAAAATAATTATAGAATAAAAATATTTTAAAATTATAATTTGAAATTTTTATAAAATATAAAATAATTTGTTATATTCAATAAGATTTGTAATATTATCATGAATTGAACCATACTATAATATATAATTTTTTTGATAAGCTCTCTTTATTATTTAAATAATTTTCATACAGTTAAAAAAATAAAAATTTTCTTCTCTTAATGTTTGGTTACAAGTTTTATTGATAAGGTTGCTAAAGCTTGTGTAATCTATAAAATAAAATTATTGCTATCAAAACAGCTCATTCTACCTTTAAAACAAAAATAAAATATTCTTAATTGAAGATATTTCTATTTACAAAGTAGTATTTTTATATAAAAAAGATAACTTAACTGAAAATTACAACAAATTTTTCATATCTTTACTTACTTCAAAATAGAAATATAATAATCAAACAAGCTAGTAGAGTTAAATGATTTTTTTACAATAAATGAAAAAAGCAAAGCAGCTGAAAAAGGATAAAATTGAAATTAATTATATAGTAATGATTGCTACTTATTTTTAGATTTTAATGTAATTAACTTTTCTAAATTAGTTTGTTTGTAAATAAGATATGAACCATACTTATAACGTCTTTAAAAACATGAAAAATTTTCCTTACATGTTTAGTAAAAAAGTTAATAAACTTTTGCTACTTGCACCAAAATACTTTTCAGCATAACTTAAGTTAACCAATAGAGATTTTTTGAGGAAAATAAAATACATTTGTGAGCTAAGAGATGAATATTTTTTACATCCTTGCTCTGAAATAAATATTTTTCATAATTTTAAAAACTATTTAAATTTTCTTAAAAACTTTGAATAAATTATACACTTATACTTATTTTTATTCAAAAATTGGTATTTAGTTTTTCAACTTTGAGTAGATTTTATTAAATATACAGAGAATTAGATAAATGATTAATAGCTTTGAATAATTTGAATACTCTAAGTCGCCTCTTTATAAATTTACAAAGAAGGTTAATACTGAATTTTTAAGTTTGATATGGAATTTAATTTGTAAGAAAAAAATATATTTAAAAGTAATCACTTGAGAATCACTCGATTTTTGTATGCATTTCCAAGGTTATTCCAAAAACTGTATATAAATTAGTAAGCATTACAATGATTTTTAATGAATTCTTATAGAAAAAGGTCGAGCACATTCTAAATTAAATCAACTTGCCAGAATTCATAAAAAAGATAATAAGTAATTAAACTTTTTGATATATTATCCACCTGTTTTTTTGGTGCTATCTTAAAAATTAATTTTTCGGGATGTAACAATCGACAACAAGGGAAAACTCACAAAAATGCTAGCTTCTTCTTGTTTTCAAAGCTGGGAAGCTTAAAATGTAAACAGAAAAGTTTATAAGCCAAACTAGCTAGGTTCTGAATATTATTTTTATCAGCGGAAAGATAAATTATTTTTTATACTTAATTTTCATAAACTAAATATTAAAAAATTAAAAGATAAAAAGTAATTCAAAATTTCAATCCTCTCATAGATTCTTCAAATCTCTTTTTAAAGGGCTTGATAAATAAATACACTAACATCAATCAAACATACAAGCAAAAAATACAAATCAATACTACTTAATTTAGTCTTTAATCTCAAATATAATTTTTCTTAGTTTGCTTAAATGAATCCCCTATCCTTTCCACCTAACACCAGAGCACCTGAACCAGCATTCTAAACTTAACTTATAAGTAATTAAATGAACTACCAACGTATCCCTCTTTATTACAATGTGATGATCCCTAACATGCAATAAAGCTTTCAATAACAAATCACTGTGCCATAAAATTTAAATAATATTCCAAGCAATAATTAATAACAATAATAATAAGCATTTTCATAATAGTTTTTTTCTCATATGATAAATCAAAATGAATAACAGTAATTAAAAAATGCCAAGTCTTTAAACGATTTTCAATAAAAAATCAATTTAATGAGCTAAATATTGTAGATCTCCTCAGAAGAAATCCTCTCTCTTTTTTAGGATAACATTTGCATGTGTTGTAGAAATTCTCTCCTATAGAAAAATTGCTTGGCAAATAACTAAGAATAGATAGATGAAAAAGAAAAATTATTTAATTTATCTAACACTTAAATTTCAGCATAATCATTAAAGGATGTTCAGTCTAACTAATCTATAACCCATTAATAATAAAATAACAAAAGTTAATTTGATAAATAGTCTGAAATTAATAGGCATTAAGATACCCTCATTATTTAATTTGATAAAAATCTTAATAAATTTAGAGACTAAATTACCTCTAAATCATACAGAACAACCATTTCAAATGAAGTTAATAACAAATTTTTAGATGGACTTAATGGATTTCAATAAGAAAGCTACGACGAGTAAGAAAATGATACAGATTGTGATAAAGAAGATTCTAATTCAAAAATCAACTTTTAATAAAATATTAATCACTTGATTAGTCCCTAAGTTGAAAAAGCATCTAGTAACTCAACTCAATCTTTCTACACATCAATCAAACTTGAAGCAAAGGAAGCTAGTCCATAATAAACCAATCCCAAAGCTGGTGCAGCTAAGATTTAAGATAATGTAAATCCTGAAAAAAAGTAAGCCTAATATGCATTGTTGAAAAAGACAATCTAAAAGCAAAGTAAAGATAACCATTCTAACAAGAAAAAACCTTAATAATTTTTCAATAATACACCTGAATATAAAAATGATGATCTTGACTCAATATAATAACCGAATAATTTAATTTCATCTAACTTATCGACATCCTTACAACTGTCAAAACCACAATCATTAACTTCTAAAATATTTTTAAACTAAAACTAATCAACATTCAAAATAAGTGAAATGAATTAAAAATATTCAGCTCAGGTAGCTTTTGAAGAAGACGATGAATAAAATAAACAAAAAAAAGAGTACTAAAACGACAGTAACTACACTAAGAACCTTCTCAAAGGATTCAGAAGAGTAGTTATTAAAAACTACGGATCTAATCTGGAATTCATCACTGATTTCAAAAACTATTTTGATTCATTTTCTTTAAATAACGAATTTATTTTGAAACTCTTCTCAGATTCACCCTATTCTGTTTACTTTTGTGAATTTCTTTAAACGGATCCCTCTTGGTGGATGAAAGAGGCTCGTATAAAGGATACGGATAACTAGTTAGAGTTTTTTGAAATTTGCAAGAGACGTTAATTCTCTTTAATTCGTACAAAGAGAAAAAAATTCATACGTCCCAAATTAATTTGAACTAGCTAATAAGTAAATTAATTAGTTAGTAGTGGGTATATATAGCAAAAAAAGAAAGGATGACATAAATATATCCAAATCACTTCATATATGTTTATAGCCTCTCATAAATTACCATAAAAGAGCTCTCACACCCTTTAAATTAAATCAACATAATATTATTTTATCTCAATATCTCCTTTAAACATAAATTTAATATATTAAATTATTTGAAATATTGTTCTATAGTCATATAAAAAATACATACTTTTATTTTACTTATTTTAATACCATAAATTCACATTTCATTCAAAATAACAAACATACTTATCCTATTTGTTAAGCTATCAATAAAAAATGAGCTTATAGATTATACAATGAGACCATATTCAACAAGGAAAGTATATTTCATATTATCTTGTTCATACATTTTTTGATTTTACACAAGTAAAAAAGTAAGACAATAATAAAAGGTAAGCAATCGAATTAAATAAAAGACTAAGTGTAATTTAATAAAGCTTACAAATTATTCAAAAATTTGGTTTTTATTTATTATTAAAAGTAAATTTTTTTAAAAAAATTACAACTCAAAAATAATAAATTATCATCCCAATCAATTTAAATTTATTCTCTTGAAAAAATATATGAGAATAGAAAATATGTATCAATGCAACATTGCTTCAAATTATATATAATAAAAGCCGTAGGTAAATAAGTTATTTTTTATAATTTATTTAAATATGTAAAGATGAAAAAATATACCTAGTAAATGTGCACAAATATTGTCTTGTAATTTCATAAATAATCAAACAATATAAATTTTTTTAAAACAAATTAATTCAAACAATAAGAATTTTTTATTTAATCTTATTGAAGTTTTTGCTTATCTTATCAGGTTGTAAATTATGATTGAATACTGAAATTTCTCCGAAAAATTCCTCATCATTTTTTTAAAATTTTGTATATCTTGACGAAATTTTTTAAATCAGATAAATATTAAAATCTATTTTTAAATATTTTTTTAATAAATTCATACCCTATAGTATTTTTAAATATTTTGAGTTTCTAAATAACACTTTCTTCCCTATAAAAATCAACAAATTATAGGTAACATTACAAGATCATACTTACAAATATAGAATATTATTAGTATGCTTAATATAATTATTATTCAAGCAAATTTACACTTTTCAAATATTTAATTTTATTTTTAGGTAAATTATTTGCAAAGATTGCACATATGCTGCATGAACAATTTACTCATTATCTTCAAGTATTACATCTATAAAAATTTGGTAAAAATATAGAATTGTAATTTAGTTTAATGATTTGAACCTTAATACAGTAATTTTTATCATTCAAGTTTGTGATTTTTTAATGGTTAAATTTATGAAAACATTCATTCATCTAATTATTATTCAGTATACCTTTCAAAATTATGAAAGGAATAATATATAATAATTACCACAAGAAGAAAACAAAATTATTTATTTGTATACATTAAAAAATATTCTATGAATAAAAAAGTTAAATCAGATTCTTACACCATTTAGTAAAAGGCGCTAGACAATCAATACACTTTTAACCTGAATTATTTAAAATTCTAATCTTCATAATTAAAATAAAGTAGATGAAAAATTTCAAATCAATCAAATAATGAATAAATTAATGAAGCAAATTTTTAAATATTCTTTCCTAACTAAATTTTGTTTATATAAAATCTATATTTTTCATTTAAATAAATTTAAAGAATGTAAACTACATCATAAAAATTATTAATAAATATTTGTTTCCCTTCTTAATAAATATCAAATATACCATCAAATTCAAAGTATTTGTACAGGATATAAGAAGATTTTTATATTATTACAATAGATCATGATAAAATAAATATTAATCTCAAATGAAAAATATTGCATTTGTTTATTTGTTTAATTTATTATTTAATTTCGAACTTTCCCTATTAGTGATTATTTATCACTCTTTTCTTTCTATCGTTTAGATTATTACAAGCAAGGCGGTCGCTAAAAATTTGAATGTATAATGAAAGAACGAATGAAGGAATAAATAAATATTAATTATTTAATAACCTCATGATGAAATTTATATTAGATGATAAATTTATTTATTTATTTAAATGAAATAATTCTTCCATAAATTTAATAAAATTATCATAATTACCTATATTTATTTATTGAATTTCACTTTTGATGAAATATGTAAAAGAAAAACGATAATATAATTAAGCAAATACTAATAGTAGATTACTATTTATAACAATAGTTAAAGTTATTAATTTTTACATCAAATATAGTCATTAATTGTAGATTAATTTTGTCAATTATTATAATATTTTAAAACATATTAACAAATGATTCCACTCTTTTTTGATAATTAAGTTATTAATCATTGTTTTATTTTATCATTTTGTGTGCCTATAACCAGTATAGTAGTATGAAAAGCTATTAGTTCATGCATACAATTATTAAATATTTAACTATTAAGTGAAGATTGTGAAAATTTAGAAATGATTTTAAAGTTATTTTAAAAATAAATTAACATTCTTGGTTGAATAAAAAGCAAACATATGCTTAGTTTTTGAAAATAGAGCTTTTTTTTTAATATTTATCATTATTTGCTTAAACATTTTTTAATATTTACAAAAATTTTGATTGCCTAAAAAATAAAAATGAAGATAATTCTACTAATGCTGGACTCTCACTTACATTTTCATTCTTAGTTTTCTTAGTTTTTTTGAAGTTATTTTTTTTTCTTGATAATTTTCGTATAAGACTTTAATTGCTACAGAATGCCCTCTAACTCTTTTTCTATATATTATGAAAAAACTATTAAAAATAATTGCTGCTTATGCAATTGTGAATTTACATTCTTTTTTAGGGATATCTAACTATAAGGCGTCTTTTGAAGATTTTCTTTTTTGAATGTTATTGGTATTTGGAACATTAGCAAGGTGATTAATTCTTTATTGTTTATTAATAGTTTATGTTGGTGACTTTGACGATTATTTTGATGGTTTAGAAGGTTTATTTATTATCTCTTTTTCTTCTATTTCACGCAAATACCACTCATTCATTTTGGTCATAAGTTCTTTATTTTCCTTCTGTTCCTATTCAAAGTGCTTATCCAGTTATTTTAACTACTTAAGTACAGGAGATCTTTATTCTAGTTTTTTAATTATTGAGTAATCGCTAATTGGCTGCTATTAATTTGGACTTTAATTAAAAATTTTTCTTGGTATTTTAATTGGTGTATAATTCCTTTAATTTGAACACTCTTACTATTGATATAATTAATAAGCTGGAGACTATTCTCTTCTTGACTATAAACTATTTATTACATAGATGATTGATTAATTAATTAATTAAGTTTGTCTAATTTTTTGTTAAATTTTACATATTAATGTTTCCTACTATTGATGATTTGTTGGCATCAGAAATTTACAATTAAATTTTTTATGGAGATGATTTAAAATGAGAAATTTGGTCCTTTGAATATTTATTCCTGGGCTAAATATTTTTTAGTTTATCGAGGTTATTATACTAATTAGAATAGTCTATCCCATTTTAATTAATTACTAAGCGCTTGGGTTGTTCATTGAAAATAGATTATTTATCATCTTTGCTGCTGCTATTTTACATAACTTTCAATGAATCTGTTGCTTAGATTTCAATTATTGGATTATTTATCAATTGCCTTTATTTGAGATGAGACAATTAAGGAGATTTATAATCTTATTTTTTCAAATTTGAATTTTTTTCTAAAAGGTTAGTAATTGGTTTTAGATGATTTTGCTTTAATTCAATCTCATTAAATTCATTAATAATTTTCATATTGTCTGATTGTTTTTTTTCTTCTAATTAGGTATTAATGATGGACTCACTTGAATCATCATATTATTATTAATTTAAATTTATTTTATTACTATTAAAATCATAATTATTTCTTTCTTCTAGTTCTTCAATATTCTAAGAATTTCTTTCCAACTATCTTTACTTAAGTTGATTAACCTTTATTTATTATAGACTATCTATGCTGTTTCGATATTATTCTTATAATATTAAATAGCTTTAATTTTTTTAGTTTATAAATGGAGACGTTAACTATGATTTTGATTTTATCGGATTTATAGCTTTTAAATTCATTGAAGGTGCACTTTAATTATTATCATAAAAAGAGACTTGCCTAGTTTTTGGTTTTTTAGTGCTGATCGGTTAGGGCTCCTCATCATTATAATATTCTTTGAAATACTTATAATTGTCTAAAGATTTTTAAAGACTTCTATGAGGAATGTATTAAGATACTTACTCATCAAACTAAGTCTTTTATACAATTGAATTTTCATTTTTGTCAATAATTTAGTATTAGTTTCGTGGTTAGACTGATTTATTTCTTTTAGATCTCTGCTCACTTTGTAGCGAATTAAAATATCTATTATCCTTCAACTACGGCAGATGAAAATCTGTTTCGTCATTTGATTCTTTTTCTTCATCCAAAAATCTTTTTTAATTTATTTATAAGCTATTGTTCACTTAGATTAATATGGAAAATTAAGGTTCCTAAATACCTTTTTTTAATGGAATAGTTAATTTTCTTTTTTTTCCTACTATTATTTTATATTCTCCCATAGTATCCTTCTTCGCTTGACTAATTTTCTTCGTCATTTGAATCAATTTATGTGTTACATTATCTCTAATTCCTAATATTTTATCGCAATCCATTAATAACAAAGAATATTAATATTTTGTCCTATACAAAAATGAAAGCAATTACTTCTCAATTTAGCTATATTCTATACTTGAATAATCTATTTGACATTAAATGATTAAAAATATTATAAATATTTAATAATTTGATTTAAATATTTTACTTTGCATTATATTCTGAGCATAGAGCTGCTTTAACATAATTATGATAATGAACTTTTTTAATTACCTTATTTACCATCTAATTTATATATTGATATTTTATCATCATCTGTTAATAAACTTGATTAATTAACTCTTCATCGAATTTTTTTAACAATATTATATATTAGTGTAGTAGTAGATTCACACAAATAAAGTATTTACTACAAATCCTAAAAGTAACCTACATAATTCGAGTTTGAATTATATTTTCCTTTTTATTTATTTTATATTTTAATTATTAAATAAATAAATTTATTTTATTCAAATTAAAAAATATCAACATAAAAAATATTTACCGTTAATTATTTATTTATTGATATCTTTAATTTAAAGACAAATTTATTTACTGTCTGACTCATTTACAAATAAATAAATTAATTAATAATTAACTTAATAAGCAGAATATTTAATTTCAACAAAAAAATTATTATATAATTAGGAATACTAATCAAAAATATTAGCATTAATGAATAGTAATCAAAAATATTAGCATTAATGAATACTTTGAATTTCCTAAATATGAATGAATCTACTAAGCTTTTAAAAAAATTTACCTATATCTTAAATTCAGATGGGAATACTATTCTATTAACTCATTAATTATCGTTTAATTTTTGTTTTTTTAAACAATTTCTCATTAAAATACAATTTTTATTTCAAATATTCATTCTTCAAAACTTTCTTAAACGAATCAAATTTTTTTTTTTACACTGAATTAAAAATCTTAAAATAATAGTGATTATCATAAATAAACTAAAAAAGTAGGATAGGAAAAATATTGTTTTTTTTTACAAATAAATATTAATTTTAAAGTTGGAAATAGCCAAAAACTAGAAGTTAAGTAAAAGCTAAGGTGAATGAGCTAAGTAGAAGAATTTTAGTTTCTAAATGGCGGTAATTTTCAAATAGTTTAAATAAATTTGATTCCATTTACGACAAGCTCGTATTATATAAGTAAATCTTGAGGTTTATTCTTATTTGATATTTAGAAAAAATTATTTTCTGCTATGACGGAAGAGAAGAAGCAGTAGAATTAAAAAGTTTATCAGAATCAGGATTAATAAGAGAAATTCTTATATAACATCCTCCAATATCTCCTTAAAACGTATTTGTTTTTGTCTAATATGATAGAAATGTAATTATTAATTAAAAAAAAGCCTTTGACAGTAACTCTTCCTAAATGGGTTAGTCAAGAAGTCTTTAGCGTTTTTAATGATTACATAAGAAAAAAAAATTTAAATTCATGGAGTGATCGTACTATATAATTGACTGATTAGACTCTGTAGAGGTTGTTGTGGTAATCTAATTTACTTTTAACTTAAAAGCTCAAATTACTGTTTTATTGAAACAATAATTATATTAAATGAAAAGATAGATAGTTGCATAAAAATGCTAAAAGCTAAGCATTTTTTATTGAAAAAATTATTTATTTTATTATAAAGGATGGGCGATTACTTTTAAATAGATGACTTTTAGTACAAATGCATTACAGATGTGCTTATTCCTAGGATTAGAGTGAATAATTGTTTACTCTTTTTAAACGAAGCGTTTAAGAAATTAAAGGCCTGCGAAGATAGCTGTGATATATGGTATATGCTATTAAATACAGGGATGAATTTTACAGCCAAAAATCTTATTCATATATTCAAAAATAATCCTTAGGAACTAAACAAAATAAATAATAAAATTATGGAAGAGATAATAGAGAGATCACTTAAGTATTTTAAAAAAAAGCAAAATTTTGATTATAAAGATATGGTCGATGTGATTCTCTATATACGTAATGTTTAGGATTGCTTTGAGTTACTTTTTGTTTAAAGAAAAAATATCATAAATAGGCGTATAAATTGTAAATACTATTTGTTTTTTTTTTTTTACAATTTTTTATTTAACTGATTTTTATTTTTCTAAGATTAAAATCACCCTAGCATAAGTTGGAAACTTTCTAATATCAGTTCGATTATAAATAAAGAGACAAATCCTTTTAAATTCAATGAATATTAATGGAAGTTAGTGGCAAAAATGGAGGATGATAAAGTTACAGGAAAAATTTTAAGAATTTATTTAAAATTAGAATCAAGCATTTAGAGTAGCTCTACTAATAGTCATTCTGGATAGAATGGATCCAAATCGCGCCATAAAGCAGTAGAAGCAGAATCTACAAGTGCTGCTGCCAATAATGATAATGATCCTTCGAAAGACCCTTTCAAGAAAATAATAGCTATTTACTTTTTGTTAAAATTAAACGATAAGGAATACTCTACAAGCTTCAATATCAAGCATATAATCATAGAAAGAGCACCATAAATCTTGCTATGTGAGTTTGAAGGTTAATAACTGAAGTCATTTGAAAATAAGAAGTTAGAATTCACTGTTTATTTAAATACTGATTACATTTATTCACTACTGCTGAATTACATTGCAAAATCAATAGAATCCTTTACAAGTAACCCTAATTTCAGCATGATGTCAGAGGATGATATAGTCGCAATCGTAAAATCTCTTCCTTTTACTCCTACTCATTAAGAAAGAGCTTTCCAGATAGCTTAAGTCATAGGTAGATTTATTAAGCTGACTTATTTATTTATGAATGAATCTATTTTTAACTATTAAAAGTATCATAGTAAAATAATCCAATCACTAATGTTGTAGAGCTTTTCAAAGCAATAGATTATAATTCAATTTCCCTTTAGAGCTTAAATAACTTTTAAAGTTAGAAGAAATTTAGAATAACACCTGAACTAAAAAAATTTATGGATGGAGAATTAAACAAAAAAGTAAATGGAGGTTCTTCAAGTAAATAGTAAATATCATCTTCGTCGAATATAAATCTTGACAGTAAGATATTTATTTTTGGTAAACAAGTTTTATATTATTTAATAAATTTCATACAGCAGCAAGTTTAAAAGATTAAAGTAGTGGAGAAATTTTTTAGAATCCAAATACATTCGAAATCCAAAAAAGAGACACAGAGGGACCAGCTGATTCAGACGGTTTTACCTTTAACAGACCTGAAAATGTAAATAAAGAAAAAAATTTAAAAATATTTTTTTAAAAATAAAAAAAAACCCAAAGAATTTCAGACAATATATGCAGAGAAATGATTCTTAAGATATCCGTAAAAAAACTTTAAGTCAAGATTAGTTTGGTATAAGAAGAAACATCAGCGAGGATTAAAACTCAAACATGTATAATTTTTCATAAACCCCATCAGGTTTTGGATTTGGGTAAGAAAGGTCAGGTTCTTAGTAAGATATGCCAATAAACAAACTTGATAAATTAAAGAAAACTCCTTCAACAAATAATTGTATCTTTATTTAAGCTTAATTGAAATGAGGAATAAAGTATTTTTTTAATTTATATAGCTATCCCTGAAAGTCTTGGCTCTCCTTTCCCACCATCATACACCATGGGTTCTGATAATAAATCAATGTCTTCTTAACTATGTAAAATTCATTTATGATAATAAAAATAAAAAATTTAAATCCATTTCATATAGAAAATAGCAATTTTAATAGTAGTTAAAAAATGCAATTACTTGGCTCTCCTAGTGTGAATGTTTAAAATAATAAAATTGGTCCTTTTATTCAGCCAAGTTTATAAAATTAAAGTTAACTAAGTTAGCAAAACAATTCCATGAATTTCTTAAAAAGTCCCCAACAATAATCAGTGTAAGCCAACTCTCATGGATCTCCTTAAATGTAGTAATTAATTGGGTCATAGAATATCCTCAATGGATCAGCATTTAAATAAAACCCCCATTAGCCTCCACTTAGACCATCATCATCTTAACAACAAACATAAGACCAAAACCCATTAAATTTTGAAAAAGAAAATAGAAAAAGATAGCTTTTCAATGAGCTAGATTTAAAGAAGTATGTTCTAAATTAAAATCTACTAAATGAGCTTTAAGATATTTCTATTTTTTGAAGAACAAGCAAATAGTTTATTAAAAAGCAAACTTGAAAACTAAATTAATTAAATTAATAAATGCATTCATTACAAACAAAATATGAAAAAAATGATATAAGATATATTTTATGAATTAAATATGCGTAAATAATGTTACTTTCGCTTAATTTACTCAAACAAGCACTTTTTGTTGATTAATTTAATCTTCTATTTTTTAAATATTTAAAAAATAAATGTTTAATAATTTTATTTGATTTAATTCTAATAAATTTTACTATTAAAAACATAAATTTATTTGTTTAGTTATGTAGATATTGTTTGTTTTTCAATCAAAACGAAATAAAGGAATATTATTTATTGTTTATAAATAAATAAAAAAATATTTTATATCCTATTACAGCTCTCTCAAAGTTCTTCAGGATAATTAATAAATAGATTTTAATTCTTATTTTATCATTTTTATCATTTACTCATCTATTTCTCCAATTAAAACTCAAAGTCAAATATATTCATCTTCAACAGGAATAGTTGTTCTTATTTAATTAATAAAATATAAAAAGTATTAATATTAGCTTCATAAATATTTATTTCAACTAAACGGTATCAGTTTTTTAAAAAAATAATAATTTAGTTCATATTTATTTATTTATTTATTTATTTATTTTTTATTGTTAGTATTTATATTTGTTAAGTGAAAGATTTTTTAGATTTAAAAATTTTTCCTCTCTTTGAGTATGAGTAACATGCTAAGTTTCAAGTACTAATAATTTTAATTCTTCTCTATAGAGTAAAACTAAAATAGGCAAATGTATTTTGAAAATAATCTACTTATTGTTGAGTGAAGCTATTTACAAAAATTAGTTCATCAATGAAATTAAACTAAATTAATTGTTAATATAGATGTGATATATGCAATTTTTATTAGCATGTCGATAAATTTACAGCCTTTCATAAAAAAATAGATAAAAAATAAATTATTAAGTTATTCTGTTAGTAAGTAAATTTTATTAACTAATTCAATTAATATTGCAAGTATTTTAATTTTAAACTTTCAAAAAAAATAAAAACAATATTTAGATTATTCTTATGAAACAAAATATTGGTTGATTGATAAGAAACAATTTCATTAATTTACTTATTTATTGATTAATTCGCTTATTTATAAATTATTTAAGATATATGTGAATCAGTCATTTTTTTCATAATTAGAGAAAAGACTTAATTTGAATCTTCAAAACAATTTATTTGAAAAATATAAACAAATCTTTGTAGCAATAAATAAAATATAATTACTTTAGTATTCAAATAGTAATAATTAGAGCTCATAAGCAATCCAGTTTAGTTCACTGCCAAAAGCATTTGATATCATTAAAAATAAACTTAAAATCTTCAAAGAAATGTCAGGTTATACAAGTTAGGGTATGGGTTAACAACCATATATAATTCAATAGTCCGAATTGTAAAAAAAAGGGAATTAAATTATAGACTAGCGTGAATATAATTTCAATGGTTTTATATAAACAAGTGAAGGTTAAGAAAATAACATAATTAAAAGAAGTGCTCCTCCATAATCCTTTGTCAAATAAGATACCTTTTAACCTTCCAGCTCAGCTTATTAACCAGGAGTTGCTAATATTAGTTAATCCCAAACTCCCTTTTAAGCTTAATCTTAATTCTAGAGTGCCATATTGAATAAAACTACACCATAAAATTAGTTAGCATAAAATAATCCTGCACTTTCGAACAACTAAATGCTAAATTAGTCTCAGTAAGGAGGATTTAAGCCTTCAAGTATGAATCAAAACTAGAATCCAGTTTATTAAGATAGTTAAATAGGTAATAGCTAATACAAAGGTGTTTAATAGAGAGATCTTAACTCATAATATAGACCTCAATCAGCTAGTAATCAGGGTTTAAATTAATAAGTTCGTTTCGAAAGTAATATTCCCTAAGATAGATAATCTAATTTGTATGGTTAAAGTCTTGTCAATGCAAACTAAAGCATTATTCAAAATGCTAATGATGGTTTATATTCCCAAAGAAATAATATTTAGTTTAGCAGTAATAACTTGTAGATAGAAAATTTAACTGCTAGAGTACCAGCTGCTCCTTCAGAAATAAAAAAGAATTAAATTGTTGACCAATAAGAATATATACAAAATATTAATCCAAAAAATAATGACTATCACAAACAAGGTAGTTAATTCCCTCCTTCTTAATCTTACTATAATTCTTCTTTGCTTCAAGAAATTAAACCTGCTGAATTTAATCAAACAAATCTGGAAGAGTAATAAAGTATCCTTCATTAATACGCATAATTCTTTTTTGCTTGTGGATACCAGCTAGACTCTTAAATTGGAGACGAATAAACTCTTTAGATTTTGAATACGGTAAACAATTAATCAATTCATTTATTTATTATTCTCTTTTATAATTATACAAAATTTTAAGTTGTAAATTTTCACTGAACATAAATAAATAAATATTTTTCAAATTAAATTTTATTGATAAAAATTATTCTGATGTAACGCCTTGCTTTTAATTAATATAGAATTTCTTTTTGCATTAAAAAATTTTATTTTAACTTAATTAATTAAGCCTATGAACTAATTTGACCTAGAAGTATTGTAGCAAATAAAAGACGAAGCTAATGTTATGGATAGTTACACGGTCAAATAATTTTTAGAAGTTTATATTAAAGCTATAAGTGTTTTAGAAAATAGAATGGATCAGTAGGAAAAAATGATAAAACTAGCTAAGGATAAATTAAATGAACTTATTTAACTTTAAGAGTAAGCTAGAATAAATGAATAAACAAACCCTAGTCAATAATCGACTCTTTATGTTGAAATACAAAAAGCAAAAGGACTTAAGTCATCTTAATACATTACCCGTATCTAATTCGACATAAATCAATACACAGAAACAAAAAGAAGTAATTTTTCATCTGACCCTTCATTCGACGAAGAATTCAAATTGTAAACAATTTAATTTCGAATATATTACTTATCTTACTTTAATTTAAAGAAAAATTAACAACCCTAACTCTATCTTAACTTTCTCACTTGTTGATGCAGCCACAGGAAAGATTGTAGGATATGTTACATAAAAATTAAAGCAATTCTTCCATTAAAAGAAGATTGACGAATGGTATATTCTAGAAGACTAAGGAGGTGCTTTAGGTGATATTAGCAAACAAATTAGCATAGCTATTCAATGGGTTCACTCAGAGAGGTTATACTATGAAAACATATTAAGAGAAAACGATTATTTTGAACCAATTATCAAAGACTAAGAAGAAAAACTTAATGATACAATCGAATTATTAAGAATATTAAGACATCCCTTCGAAAGAGATATTGAAGCATTTAGGTTAGAATAAGAAGATTTGCAGTAAGAAAAGAAAAAGAAATCTAAAAAAAGATCTAAACCAGAAGTAACTGGAGAGTAAAATAATGAAGATAATGATAGCTGTTGGAAAAGCTGCATGGCCATATTTGATTCAGAAGAAGAACCTAAAAAGGAATCCATTAAAGATGTAAAAATTTAAGATCATGGATAGGTGGCACTTGGAAATTAGCAATAACATTCTTAATAAAAAGAAATTTCAGATTTAGATGAGGCTGTAGATTTTAAAAATAAGCTTGTATATATCTATATCGTGATATCTGCTGCAGTCTGCTTCTTCAAACCTAATTTTATTGATGTAAATATTTTAAATCTTATATTAATTAAAATAATATTTTTAATTGACAAATTAATTAACTAATAATTTAGGTTTGTATTTCTTTAATACTTCAATCTGATTTCTTCAAGTTAAATCCCAAAAATTGTAATATATTATCTTTAGTATTATTATCTTCTCTATTTTTTGATATTCTGTGGATGGCTCTATTTACTTCTAGTTGGTTTTCTTATATGCCCTCAAGTGGATTTAATATGGTAGTATTCTTAATTCTGGAAATAACAAATGCTATAGTTAAAGTAGTTATTACTTTAGTATTATAAAAAATTAGATTGGAATAGACCTAGAATTAGTAGAACTTATAACAACCTAATCCTAATCCTTATCCTATTAATAATAATATTAATAATAATAATAATAATAATAATTATAATAGCAACAACCATTTCAATTAAAATTATAATTATGCTGCAGTTGTTTGATTCGAAATATGAGGGTTTAATATTTAGGATAGTATTTGTTTAATAAGATAAAAACATATTATCTTTTTATTTATTTTGAATAAGAGTTATTATTTATTTCTATGATGTATATTGTAAATAAATATTATTAATAAATTTATAAAATATTTTAGGACCGAACTAACACAATAAAAAATATTCCAATAACTAATTTATTATCCAATTTCTTTTTTTCTAATAATTAAAAGCAAAATCTTTTATGTTAAATGTTTTAAATATATTTAATTTTAAATTATTTGCTTCATCAAATAAAAATTTCACGGATTTGAATTAAGTTTAAATATTATTTATTTTATCTAATATATAGAAATTATTAAAAATATCAAAAATATTTTACATATGATATCGCTTTATATAATTTTATCATAAACGATGTCAATATCTAAAGCCAATAAGTCAGATTTATTATATTTATTGATAGCATTTAAATTTTTAATTTCTCAAACTTATTTATATAATAAAGGAGAAATATGTTTTATATTAGTATTATTTCTTATGATTTTTATGTATTAGATCTTTTTATTGGAATTAATTAGTTCTTAGAATAGAAAAGCCTTATAAGATAAATAAAATTAATTGCGATAAGAAACGATAAGAAATTTTCTAATCAATTGTAGAAGTGTGCTTTAATAAAAAATTATAGAATAGAACATCTTTATTTAAATCTGAGAAATTATAATAAGAAATTTATAAAACTAATTTGTATCTTAAAATAAACTTATTAATAAAAATGGAATCTGAATTCGTAAAACCTATATCTCATTAGCTTACTATTTAGGAAACTATCAAAGACAATAAATTGAAAATTTCCTTAATACCTCCTGCTTCTATTAAATCAAGAACTAACTCTAATATATGCTGTGTTGTTGATGTTTCTGGTTCTATGGGTATTGAAGCTAAAGCAAATAACTCTGCATCTTCTTCTGAAAATTATTGCCTCAGTATTTTAGATATTGTCTAGCATGCTCTTAAAATGATTGTAAACACCTTAACCCCAGATGATAATTTATCTGTTGTAGCATTTAGCTCTTAAGCTTCAATAGTTTTTGATACATTGAAGATGGATGATGCTAACAAGACTTTAGCTATTGATAAAATTGAGAAACTAGAAGCTGATGGAAGCACAAATCTTTGGGATGGTATAAGAGTTGGATTAAATATACTATCTTAAAAGAAATCCTAAAATAGAAATTAAGCTATGTATGTCTTGACAGATGGATAACCTGATGATAGACAAGTTATGCAATATTTAAGGAAATACAAGAAAGATAACCCAAAACTGAGATGCACAATTAGTACATTTGGTTTTGGCAGTAGCTGCGATAGCGAGCTTCTTGACCAAATAGCTAGAGAATATAATGGAATGTACTCATTTATTCCTGATGCAACCTTAATTGCTACTGCATTTGCAAACGCTCTCGCTAATACACTTACTGTATTTGCTAACTATGTTAAATTAAGAGTTAAATCTCTTAACTCTTTTAAGTTCAAAGTGCCTCCTTAATAGCCAATCTCTTCAACTTCACACGAAAATGATGTTATAATTTATGGAGGAGTTGTAAATATTCAGCAAAATAGAGATTTCATCATCGATATTTTAGAAATGCCTTTAGAAGAAAATAAACCATATGCTCAAGTAGAAGTTATTTATTAAGAAAGCTTTATAAGCGGTTAATAAAATAGTAACGAAATTGAAGATAAAGTAGTTATGGCTACTTTAAACTCCAGAGATTATGAATAAGACTTTGATAATCATGTTTATAGATATAAATTAATAAGTGCTATTGATGAAAGTATAAAATCTTATAATAAAAATAAAAATAGTAATGAAGTTAAAAATAATCTAATGAATCTTGTAGAAGAAATGGAACAAATTCATGATTAAAATGATAGACATTTTGATGGTATTTAAAAAGATCTAGTTAGGACCGTAAGTGAGGCTTTTAAGGATAACTTAACATTTAAAACATGGGGAGAGCATTATATTACATCATTGTTGAGAGCTCATTTAATTTAGTAATGTAATACTTTTAAAGACCCAGGCGTTTAGCATTATGGCAAAGATATCTTTAAAGAAATAAGAGCAGTAGCTGATGAAACCTTTGTTAAAATGCCTCCTCCTAAACCATATTCAAAAGCCCAGTATTACGATTAAGTAAATACACAAACCTAAAATGTTCAAGTTTAGTAGCAATCTAGTTAAAGTTCTTAGTCTTATAGTTCAGCATATAATATGAATGACTATCATAATTATAGCTCTGGCGGTTGCATGCATGGTGACTCATTAGTTTAACTTTCTGATTCATCATTTAAAATGGTGAGAGAAATAAAAAAAGGTGATTAAGTTATTTGTCCCAGACTTGAAAACTAATTTGCAGAAGTTGAATGTGTCGTGTTATCTAAATGCGAAGAAGGAACAAAAGAATTCGTGCAACTAGGTAGTGATTTATGGATTACTCCAAAGCATCCTATAAGAGTAAATGGAGAATGGAGATATCCAAAAGATATAGGTCAAGTAGTAATAAAGCCCTCTGATTACATCTACTAGTTTGTACTTAAATCTGGCCATACTATGAATATAGGAGGATATGAATGTATATGTTTGGGTCACAACTTTTAAGAAAAAGTTGCTCATCATCCATATCTTGGCTCTTAAGCTGTAATTGAAGATTTAAAATCAATGAAAGGATGGAATTAAGGTAAAGTCATCATTAGATCTAGGATAAGAGATTAAGTTAGTGGTTAAGTGAAGGCTTTTATATAATGATTATAAGATTGTAATAATTTCTAAAATATTAAAAATTAAAGAAACAAAAAATTTGAAGAAGGTCTAGGATAAAAAAATAGAAAATTAATTGATTATAATTTGTTTAAATAATTTTTATAACTACAAGAATATTTACTTATTTATTATAAATAAATAATTTAGTTTGTATGGATTTATGTTGTTTTTTAGTAAACTTATTTTAATTTGTTTCACTTTTAAAATTATTTTTATTATTAAATAGAAATTCATTTTTTCAATTCTGATTTAATGAATTTTTATGTACATTTAATAACTTGGGTTGTATGAATTTATGCTGTATTTGTTGTTATTTGTTGGAAAATTTGTTCATTTTATATTAGAATCAAAAATTTTTTTAAACAAAATTTCAAAATATTGAAAAACACATTGATTTATTTATTTATTGGAATTAAAGGATATTTATTTGTAATTATAAATTATGGAATTTCTATGAATTTATGATTTTTACTAAAAATATTTCTCAATTTATTTTCCTTTAAAATAATTTTTTATTAAAAAAAATGTATTATTTATTTAGTTATTATCATTTAATCTGTTCCGAAATCCATTAATTGCTGATAAATCAAATATAATTTTAAATAATAAATATATATTTATGATAATACAATTTCTTTGTATAAAAAATCTATGCTTAGCTTATAATAATTATTTATAAGCTTTTTTCTAATCTGTAATTTTAGAAAAATCATAAAATCTTTCAAAAGAAAAAACATAATTTGAAATTAATTTCAAAATTATGAAATAGAGCGAAAAAAATAATCTCAAAAAGAAAACTCTATAAAAAAAAAGCAATCAAATAAATGATGTTTGCTAAAGGTTAATCTCGTTCTAGGATCGACTTAGGCTTACTTTTTTAATCCTTAAATGGAACTACTATACAGACATGATAATTTTGCCAAGTTATCCCGAAAGTTTTTAAAATTACCACATAAGATCTTTAGAATGAGAACGCTTTTACAAGATCAATATTTTGTATTTCTTAGAAAAAATATTAGATGAGAAGATTATACAGACAAATCTTTTAATCTATATTAAGTTTTTAAAACCTCCTTTATAAAGTTAAGTTAAAAATGTGCACCTCATCCCTATAGCCATTTCTTAACTTGCTTTATAACCACTCCACTAGTTTTTTATCAGCATAAATAAAAAAATATATGCAAAAAATTTTTTAAATTCTAAGAAAAATAAAATACTTTAAAAGAAACGCAAATGGGACCCTCAAAATGTCAAAATAAATGCAAATTCTCTCTCCAATTTTTAATTTTTTAAATATATAAAAAGTATTTTTTAAAAACAGATAGGCAATAACAATGAGCTTTAGAAAATTAGAAAAAGAGATTGAGAAAAAATAAAAATAAAATATACATTAAAATATAAAATTAAATATATTAAACAAATTAAAATACAAAAAACTTAAGAAAACAATTAGAACATTGAATAAATTAATAGCAAACAAATAAACAATTAAAGTTAAAAAGTAAAAAACAAACAAAACAAAAAATTAATTCATAAATAAATAAACAAATTAAGAAATAAAAGAAATAAAAATAAACAATAATTAATATAAAATTGTCATTAAAAAATTTACTGTCTAGAGCTGTATTTTTTTTAATTTTCTCTGTAATAAAGAAAAATTTAATCAATTAAAAATATCTGAATAATATTTTTATATTTAATTTTAAATGTTATTGATTTTCAAAATTAAATTAAATTATTTAAGGTTGTTTAGTAATTCGAATTTTTTCAGAAAATTCTTTAATATTTTTTAAATGTTAAATAGTTTGAATGATAAAAATTATTAAACAAATATACTGTGAATTCTTAATATATTTAATATGATGTAAATTAGATTGTCTTCAAACATAATGTTATAAATTATTTTTTTATTCAATTTATTATAGTTTATTAATTGTTGAGAACAAAGAAATTAAGGTAGTTTTATTGTTAAAAATATTTGAATGAATAGTTAATTACAAACTTATGTTTAAAAAATGTTGAAATTCCGAAGTAAGAACAAAAAAAAATAAAAATATATTTCATTAAGCCCGTGTAGCTCAGTTGGTTAGAGCGCGAGTCTCATAATCTCGAGGCCGAGGGTTCGATCCCCTCCGCAGGCATTTTTATTATTTATACTCTAACCTTAATTCGAATCTGATATTGCAAATTACTTTATAAAAATTATCAATTCAGCCCGTGTAGCTCAGTTGGTTAGAGCGCGAGTCTCATAATCTCGAGGCCGAGGGTTCGATCCCCTCCGCAGGCATTTTTTTATTTTCATATAAACTATCAATTTGCAAAAATTTTAGTGTTTTAGAATAAATTTAACAATAATATAGATATTTGATTACAATTTTATAAAATAATTTTTAAAAATAATTTAGAAATAAAAACATTGAGATCAAAATATATTTAAAATATTTTATATCAGTCGAGGATATAGTTCATATTAAATTTAATTATATATGCCCTTAACCTAGTAATAAATCTTTAATCTACAAAGAGAGTATGCTAGGGAATAAGGAATAAGCTATTTCTATGAACAATATCTATTTCTTCCATTTTATATTTTATATGGAATATGAAAAAAATATTGTAAATGAGCGTAAAAACTATAAACAATGATGATGTTATATAAATTATTTATATAACCAAGTTTGAATCATCTTTCAAGTACGATTTTAGTGAATCTTGTAAGTTTTTTATTTCTTCGTCAATAACTAATAAGCCTTCAATCGAACCATTAGCTATATATTCTTGGTCGAGTTCAAAATTTAAATATTGCAAGCTTCTAAAAATATTCTCATAATTCATTAGTGATGGGAGCAATCCACTAGTTAAAGCAGACTTAATCAACAAAGGACATAAATTTGTTTGGAAAAATTGAGATTAAGGATTAAATATATTGTAAGATATTTAACATAGATTCTGTTAATTTGACTATTCAACTTTTTATATAAAATTTGAGGGCAAATTTGAATTATTCAGCACTGAAACAACCTAATTGTTTGTGATACTCTACACCATAACAAAGAGATTTTAAAAGATAATTGCATACTAAGAGCTCTTTTAGATGTATTTATTTATATATTTAAACTTATAGTAAAAATTCTAAAAATATTACTTATTAGTTTTAACTTAAATAAAACCATAGGAGATTCAACTGTGGCATCAAGTATTGAAAATCACCGTAGTCATTTAATGTGCTTATATTGTTCCTGAAATCAACCAAAAAGTTACTGAAATAGATATAAATAATTAATCCAAAGGAGATAAACAAAAATAGGCTAATTATTTGGAGGGTAATTAACATAAATTTAGAAATCTCCTTATTTTGAAGCTCTATGTTAACTCTCTGATTATTTTTTCTAATTTATCTAATTAAAATTCATTAATTAACTCTATTGTGCAATATTGAATTATTTAATTAATAATTTTTACTTGTATATTAAATTCATTTTTTTATTTTAATTTAAACTATTTTCTTTGAATTGCAGATCGAATTCATAAGAGTGCATTAATTCTTATGATTTGACCAGTGTTTCAGATATGAAATGAAGTTTTTGGAGATCCATTTAAATAAGGGCTCTATCAGTATTTTCAAAAAGTTCAATTTAACTCGCCTACTAAATTGAGAAGCTCTAGAAGAAAAAAATTTAGCTCACTATAAAAAGACAAAGTATTATTGAAAAACAGAGAAAAATAGCAATTGTTTCTGTGTTACTCTCTAAAATTGAGTTTTTCACACTTTAAATTATATCAGAGTTAACTTCTTAAAGGATGTCAAAAATTTATTTCATATTTTAAATATAAAAATTGTAAGAGTAAGATTTCAGAGCCAAGGAAATATTAGAGTTTGAACTTAATTCTTAAATGTTCTTCATCATAGTCATAATTATCTAATATTATTTTAGAATGAAAAATTTTTACTAAATTGTTAATTTGATAAAAACTTAAAAATGGATTAGACATATTTAAAAAAATCAAGATGAAATTTACCTAATTTACTGATAGGCTGTCTTAATGAGTTGGAGAAGTGTAAAGTAGTACATAATATTTTGATATTATTTCTTAGTAAATTTAGTTTAAATAATAATTTTATTGTATTTCATTTGCATTTTAAAAGATATTTATAAAAGTATTTGATAAAACTGTTATTTTATCTTTTCTCTAAGGAATACTTTAAGTGTTATCTAAGATTTATTTATAATTCAACATTAACTGTATCTCATTTTGTGCTCTTAAGATGCCAGAGTTGATTGAAAACAAATCTATTTGGCTTCTCAAATCGTAAACAATTTATATTTGATTGATTATATTGTATAATGGCAAAGAGCACATTATCAAAAAAGAAAAAAATTAAGCAAATAGCATTCGTTTTAATCTATAATTCTAAAAAGAATTTTTTAAAAATATATCAATTTTAATTAGAAAAAAGCTTACCTTTTTAGTTAAAGATGGCTAAGTATAATTCTCGTAAAGTAGGTATTTTGAATAATATTCAGATATTTTTAATTTCATAATACTAGATTACTTTTTAATTAAACAGATAAAAAATCATTTAAAACCATTTTTAATCTTTAATTTACTTTTTCTAAATCATCCAATCTGTTTTACTTCGATTTATCATTCTTAGGCCTTTTAAAAAGCTCAAAAAATCTTTAGCTTTAGATATCAATTTAATTTTAATATTATTCAGATTTCTATGTAAGCTAGTCTTTCTATTTACTTTCTTAGCTTTCAGAATTTTTTTTATCATTAACATCATCGCCATGTGAATAGAATAACTGTTGTTGCATCTAATGAAGGAAATTAATAAATAAATAAATAATTTTAAATGAATAAATGGTACTTTTGTGAACATGCTTTTATTGTGAACTGAAGAATCTTTACTTAATGCAAAGTCTAAATCACTTAAAATAGAGTCTGACTATTCAGAAAAATGTTGACTTTACATGCCTTCATTTGATATTTACTTCACAAAAATCTCATCTTAAAAGGAAGAGTTAATTTAAATAATTCTCTTTTCGGCTAATCTCTTTTTACCTAAGAATTTAATAGTTAGTTAGTTAGTTAACCAATTAAAATTTAAAATTCTAAAAATCTAATCAACCTTGCAAATCTGTATCTATTTGTGCCTAATTTAAACCTGTAATCATTTTATAGAAATTGTTAGATTATTCATTATCAGTTTTCTTTTTATATTATGAAAACCTTCTATGAAATGAAATACTTTTTTTTTTACTTTTTTGATCTGAGTTATTTTCTTTTTATTCAGAAATACTTTTCTTTTTGAGTTATTAAATTTCAAAAGAGTTTCTTCTCTTTGGAGAAGTTTACTATTAAACTTATATATTACCAATAATTTATGGAGAATTTAAAATATCTTTATTCTCTTTTTATTTTATCAATTTTTCAAATTAGATTAAATCTTCTTAGTTAATAATCTACTAGGGAGAGTTTTTATAATCATCTTCTCTTAACCTTAATCCAAAGGGCCTACCAGTTGCTGTTCCTTTAACTCTTACATTACTTTCCTCTTAAGCCTAATTGCTGGTTAAACTCAAACTGAGACGTTTTTGTTAGATAAATTCGAATTTATTAAATGAGGCTTGCAACCCTTTTTAAATGTTAGCTTTGTTGAATTGATGAACTAGAGGACTTCCTTTTTAGTTATTTTATTAAGGGCTTTGTCTTTTTTCAGTTTTAACATTGATTTATGAGATTTTACTTGATTCCTATTTTAGTTGCTAGTAGCTTTTTTTTTCATTCATTTTTTATTTTTCCTAATTTAAAAAATTTTCTTCTATGCTTTGATCTAATTTTATTATTTCGTTATCAGTAAATGTTATCTTTGTTTATTAATGAGT
This sequence comes from Tetrahymena malaccensis 436, assembly GCA_000231845.2. Taxonomy (NCBI): domain Eukaryota; phylum Ciliophora; class Oligohymenophorea; order Hymenostomatida; family Tetrahymenidae; genus Tetrahymena; species Tetrahymena malaccensis. The sequence continues at coordinate 395,875 of JH719993.1, read as the reverse complement.
GTTAGATTCAAAACTTTCCTATCTTTTTTGAATTTCAGTTTTCTTATCCATAATTTATTTCATTATCAATCCCATTTTAATATTTCTAAACAGATATCTCTTAATGCTTGTGAATTCTATGATAAAATATTGAATTTTTTACCCTTAAAAATTATATTATCTTGCATGTAGTTTGAAATTAACTTCAAATTGATTGATCTAATTCTATTTTTTATATGTTTAATTACCTAAATATTATAAATTTACTTTTAAAATTTACTTTGTTTAATTTGCCTATATGATTGACTACTTTCTTTGCAGAAATTCCAAATACTGCTTATCTGATTTATTTAGCTGATTTAATTGAATTTAAAACACTCAAATTGCTAGCTTTTGATTTTAGCATAGATTATCTAAGATTTGCAGATGATCTTTCTAAATCTTATTCATCATGTAGACTGTTAACACTTCTGTTCTTAGAGCCATTAGATTCTGCTTACGTTTTTTAAGAATCCGCTAATGTTTTATAATAAAACATTGTTTATTAATCGTAATGCTTAACTGATTCTTTTTTTAATGACATTTCTCTGACCAGATCTGGAAAATCAGGTATCATTTAAGTAAAATTAGTTGAATATAATAAATTTTGGAATCTTTTTTCATCTTCATTACCCATCAATACTTATTTCTAAAAACCTCTTGTTACTCCTTCAATCTGGCCTGAATTGATGAAAAAAATTTCTTATTATGATTTTGATAAAAATTAATCAATTTACCATTATTATCCAATATTACAAATTATTAATTTTAGCTTAATTCTTTTTTTTTCATAAATGTGATAAAAGCAAAATCATTTTTCAAATGAAAATTAATGTCGAATGTAAAGTCTATTGGTACTATATATCCTTCACTATGCTATATGAATGAGATATTAATGTCTTTGTAAAATTTACTCTCAGAAGTAACCAAAAAATTAAATAAAAATTATTGATGATTTCGTGAAATAGTTATCGGAATTAAATCATCTATGTTTCTGAGAATAGAAAAAGATTACTTATCGTATCCAAATAAGTGTGGAGCATTATCACTAAATGATATTAATTCGCCCTTTTTTTGTCCATAAGAAATAGATAAAGAGACTATACTGTTATTATCATACAAATTCAATTACTTGAGCAAGTAATTATCTATTTAGTTTAATTAATTATTTTTATTTAACTGCACCGAAGTTAAAAACTTGTTAAATGATAATCCATTAGCAAAGTTATAAGCTTTCAAAAAGTTATTTCTTATTTCTGCTTGAAAAAAACATATTATAGATATATTTTTCTTAGATGGGAATTTTTAAAAAAATTGAAGTAAATCCTTTTCTACTTCTATCATATCTTTACTCAGCTCTAATATGCTCGCAGTAATACCTTATTTTCTTTTAAAAAGTATATGAAATAATATGCTGTTAAATATAATTTAAAAAGAAGTTTATTTACTATACAAAAATATCTTCATATAATTTAATTTTTTGATTTAGTATTCTAAGGATCGATTGAATTATGAACTCAAAATGATATTCAGATTTTATGTAATGAGAAATGGCATCAGAAAATTCTAGCATCTAAGAGTATTAGTTTTGTTGTTCTAATTATTGCTATCCATCAGCTGTTTTTGCCTGCTATTAGTAGAGTGTGTTACTTAAATTATTCATTAGGAGTAAGAGAATTATTTTAATCCTAAGATTAATGAATCTATTTTTTGAAGAATAAAGTAGGCTGCTTATTTTTTAAATGGAATTAGTTAATTGTTAATTCTCGATTAAAAAATAAACATATCTTGTAAATCTTAATTGTGAATCAAAATTATTTAGAGGATGTTTTTCAGTATTTAAAATATATTTTTCAAGACTTAACTAAATATAAGACTCTACAATATTAATATTTGCAGACACTCCTGTTTCCTCCTGGAAACAATTAATTATATTTCTATTTCTTTTATTAAAACAAAAGCAATCTAAATCTATGCAATAAGCTTTATGAGAATTAAGAACACCTAAAACTGTTGTTACTAAATATTTATTTTTATTCGGATTTGTGCAAAATTATTAAAGGTAGCTCATTTTAGTTAACAGACCATCATAATCTCTCTTTTTTACATAAAATAGTTTAAATAATAGCTTATAAATTTTAATGTTTTAATATATTTAAATACCATTTGATATAATTTTATATTGTCAGTGCTTATGGTTCTAATTATTTTTGTTTACATAAATTTATTAGCTGCCAAATATAGAGGAGGCACAATTAAATAGGTGATTGTCATTTATATTTAATAACTAATGTAGTCACCATATTAAAAACCCTTTAAAATAACCATAACCATATTTAGTATTATTCCAACAAGATTAGCTGATGACATTTTAATGCTGTTATAAGGGTGATTCAAAATTTCATCAAAGAAACTTACTGTAAAATAAAATAAAGCAAATATACTAATTAAAATAAATTGTGATGTATTTTGGCCATTTCGATTATTTATGTTTTAGAAGGTTAAGAAAGGTAGAATGATTTTAACTGTTAATTTAATCATGCTAAGTTTTCCTTGCTTTACTTTCAGCATAGATTTTCCATTCATGTTGATAGATAAGCTACAAAAGTACTCAAAGAAGAAAGAAGAGAATATAGTTATTATAATAAATAAAATGTGAAATATTTATAAGTATGTATACTATCCTTTTGAAAGATAGAAAGTAGATATTATTGAATTATCAAGCATATTCAACATTAAGAATTCGTTGAAGTAATTAATTATGTAAGCATAGAACTTAGAAAAGTAGTAGAGAGCCTATTAGTTTTAGAGTTTTTAGTATATCAATTCTATTCCTACTATACAAAAGTAAACTATATATGAAAAAACTAAGTAAAATGAGCGAAATATTATTGATTCATCAGTAAAGTAGTTGGCTGATAAATCTTAAATTGGCTTGCTAACATACCACCCTATCTTGTCTAGCTAGTATATTTTTAAATTTTAGAAAGAACTTTCTTCCTATGATTATAGGCTTATATCGTAGAAGTTTTTAATGTAAGAGTAGATCTAAAAGTAGCTTAAAAATAGAATTAGTGGGTCAGCAACAGAATAAAATGATAGATATTTGTCTAAAATATTTAATTTAAATTATACAGCTCTTATTAGAAATTAAATAAATTTTGTCTTTAAACTTTTGGCTTCTTCATTATAATCTTTCATCTATAAAATATTATATGTGAAATTTAATTTAGATTGTTTATCTAACTAACTATCTAACTTTCTATTTATATCTTCTTTGATATTTTAAATATATTATGATTAATTATTTAATTTACACATTTAATCATATTTAAAACAATATAAATAATAGATCTTTTTAACATTCTTTTAATATTTATTTTAACAAGATTTTCAATTCTCAATTTATTAAAATTTAAACAATTAACTTTTGTTACTTAAATTCCAAACGATTAATCAAAATATTTTTTTTTTTTATATAATTTTTTACAAGTTTTTTAAGTCACTTTAATGTTTTATCAATGAATTATTTTATTTTTTCCTAGCTTATGAATTTTATAAGTATTTCTAGTAAGTAATTAATTAATTAATCTTTAAATAAATTAATTAATTGAATACTTATTTGTTTATTTTTATTGGCAAATTTTGATCAAATTCTATTTTTAATATTTAAATTTTGTTTATGATTAAGCAAACTGAAAAAAAAAAAATTTTGATTAATATTTTTTGCTGAATTAAAACTATCTGCAACCAAAAAGTAAACCAAATGAAATGATAGAGTTAAATCCATAAACAAAGCTCAGCTAAAAACAAGAAACTAACCAACAAGATGATAAAATTCTCATACAATAATAAAATTCTAACAATTAAGTGTTGGATAGCTAAAAATAAATAAATAAGAGTCGTTATGAAAGGCTTTCTTAATAGCTTAATTAATAGAATAAAGATTCATTTGCGAACAAAAAAACAATAATTTCAAGTACTGTTGTTGATAAAAAGTAGATTAAGCAATTTTTAGGCAAGACTGTTGCTTTTAACTAAGGTATGAGCTCATATAGTTCTTTTCGGCCAAACAAAGAGTCTTAAGATTTCTTCTAACATAAGACATTCAAATAGAAATTAATGCATTTTTTCAAAAAATATATCATAATCAAACCAACATCTATATTTAGAATTATTTGGGATTTTCTTTCTATTATAGCTATCCTTTTCTCATGCTTTTATAATGCTTACAAGTATTTACAACCAATTATTAAAACATCATCCTCAATTTCAGAGTAATCAAACCATATTTAATCACTTTTTAAATTATAGGATTTCTTTTGATAGTAGCAAAAATACTGATTATGCATGGTATGAGATTTTAGTAGAGTGCTTTTTTGTTACTGATATAATACTTAATTTCTTCTCTGCTTACTATAACCCAGAAGATGATGAAGTAGTCTATGATTTAAAGTTGATTGCCATCAGATATATTACGTAATAAAGAATTTATTTACAAATAATTATAAATTTTTTACTTTTTAGAAAAGGATATTTCTTTTTGGATATCATTTCGACATTTCCATGGCAGCTGGTTGATAAAAATGTAATTTTTATTTTTTTTGGATTTAACTTATTAATAAATTATATTCTAAACAAATATAGATAACTGTCGTAAAGCTTCTTAGAATGTTGAGGCTACCTCGTTTTTTGAAATTGGTTAAAGAAGATAGATTTATAAATGTTGTGAATACAGTTTTAAGATATTCAGACACATCAGATAAAGTTAAAACACAATTTATTTTTAGGTACATTTATAGAAATATTTAGTTTATCTTGACTGGTTTAAGTTTAGCATACTTTGTTAGTTGCATTTGGTATTATATGGTAATTTAATTGGATGATTAAAACATGTAAGGAAAGACTTTTATTACATAATATGGTATTTAATATATGCCAGACTGGAAAAAGGCAGTAACCAATTGTTATTTTGTGCTAACGACTTTTGCTACAGTCGGTTTCGGGGATTTAACACCAACAACAAATAATGAGCGTATATTCGTTATCGTTATGATGGTGTGTGGTATTGCTTTCTTTTCTTTTATAATGAACAATTTTAATGATGTGCTAACAAATTATTGGAAGAAACTAGGATACGTAGATAGAAAAATTGAAATAGAAGAATGGATATTATCTCTAAGTAAAATAAATAATTAAATTAATTTATGAATTAAATAATAAATATTATTTATTACTTTTATTTAAAAATTTTTGGATATATTTTTTCATCTATTATAACTTTTAAAAGTGGGTTTAAATAATGTTTTATAAATTCAATTATGTTATTAACAAAGGTAATTATACTGAGAGATCGATTGACAAAAAACTAGTTAATTAAATATAAAATCACTTTGATTATTTTTATAGAAATTCAAGGCTTTCTGTAATTTCACAACGTGATAAATATTTCTAGCTGATGCCTTAAGATCTTAAAAGAGAGGTAATTAATTAAGGAATACAATTTTGAAAAATTTTAACATTTTTTTAAAAACAATTTTTGTGCCAAATATTGTTTGAGTATAACACTTTTAGATATTAATAAAAATTTATGTTTAATTAGATGATTAAGCATCTCTTTTAGGATATTTTCTACACAAAATTTAGAAGTCTATTTTTACTTAATGGAAAATTCGAATGCAGTGATTATGGGTTTTACATAGATACAGCTTTTTAGCTTATTCCTATGAAATATTGCCAAGGGGATATAATATGCAAATAGGGAGATAAGTTTTCTGAAGTTTATTTAGTTTAACAAGGAGAAATTGAAGCTACTTTTACTTTAGATGATATTAAAGTATCAAGATTTTTTTCATCAGGATTTTACTTTGGTGCTGTTAATATTCTTTCTAATAACCTTTGTGCAGTAGACTTTAAGGCTTCGAAAAATGTAAAACTTCTTGTTTGGAGTAGGAATAATTTCTTAGAAACTATAAATCGTTATAAAGAAATGAAAGAACATATCATATCTGTCTCCTTTTAATCATTTAAGACTATGAAAAACTCTATGTTGTAAGCTTTGGTATAGCAAGTAAAAGTTAAAAAAGGAACCACTATATCTGAAGATGTAACTATTCTTTTTATTTTTTGCTTATTAATACATCTTCTTCTTCCTTCTTAATGCTAATTAATGAGCCAACATATTAATAAAAAAAAATAAAGCACATTTTAAAAATATTGCAACATTCTTTTTATTTAAAAAAATAGGCTGCTCAAAGAATATTCAGAAATATGCTTAAATTTGTTTATTCATAAAAAAGAAAATAGTAATATATTTAAGAATAAGGAGCAGCATTTGCAACATAAGCAACTATTGGATATGATTTAATGGAAGTTGAAAAAAGATTAAATAAAGTAAAGAGTTGCATAAATGAAATAGACCCAACTATTGAAGAAAAAAAGTAGTAGAAAAAATAAGATTTGGAAAATCAACAATAATAACTAAAAAGCTTAATTAGAACTTTAGACAGGTAGGGCTGATTTAAAAAATAATATATAATTTAATTTCAAAGAGATTGATAATGTAATTTAAATTTTGTTATCTTTATTATTATTTATTTATTTATTTATTTATTTATTTATTTATTTGTTTGCTTATTTTAACATAAAATAAGTATAAAATTAATTTAAATTAGAATAAATAATTGACTATATGTTTGTATGTAAATTAAATAACAATTAGCTTGCTTAGCTTTGGATGTAGTCTATTTCTTTTTATTTTTTGTTTTTAATTATTAAATAAAAGAAATAAAATTGTTTTCTATTTATTTTTAATAAAAATACTCTTTTTTATCTATTAATTTCTGAAAATTAAGAAGTGTAAGTATAGTGATATGATCAAATTATATTGTTTTTATGTAAGCTTTGGCAAACAATAAATATATTTGTATAATTTGGTAAAAGAAAAAATAATTGAATTAAATATACAAAGACTTCAAAACTGTGAAATGAATTTTTGACTTATCTATCAATCAAACTAATCTGTCTATATCAAATAAAAGTAATGAAATTCTTAATTTATTTTAAGAGAAATGTTAAGTTTTAATGCTTATAAAATTAATTTAATGCTATAGAGATTAAATTTTTAGTTACAAATTTTAATAACTACCTAATTCTCTAAGATTAAGATTAAAGTTAAGTGTTATGATAATTTTAAAGCTTTTCATTGTATTTTAGCATTATAGCTTATTTCCATCAGATATTATAGCATCTCTTTGAATAGTATGCAATATTATTGTAGATAGATGCCTTTTCTCTAAATTCGGTAGAAAAAATTATGAAATTAAACAAGATAGTTCATATAATTGCTTATGAATAGACAATAGACAGCAATCGACTAATTAATTGAATTAAGTATTATTTTCATCAAAAAATATCTCAAAATAATTCAACCTCTTAATCTTAATTATCAAATCAGTACTATATGAAAGTAATTAAATAGATAATTAATTAGCAAGCAAAAAAAACTAACAAAAACAATTTCTAAGCTATCATAAAATAATCAAACTATATTGAGGGACTTTATAAAAATTATTTAATTACAAACTTGATAATAAATGGTGAAACTGTTTTTTATTGCTAAACTGCTTTTTAAAAAGCAAAATGTTTCGCGCCAAGCTTTAAGATGGACTCCCATACTTATCTAGCATAAGCTATAAAATGATTCTTTCACAGGGTACTTGTTTTCTGTGTTTGGGTACACTAATTACTACAAATTAAATTAATAGCTCCGCGAATAAATGATGTTCAAGAAGATTTATCGTTTACCTGCATAAGAAAATAGCTAAGGTCTCTCAGGATTAGGTAATTATTTTCTTTAACTTAAATACTTCCGCTTTGGATAATTAAAATATATGAAAATACTTAAATTTCAGAATTTTAAAAATTGATTTCTCATTTTTTTTTTTTTGGAAGGAAATGAATCTTTATACACTCCTCAAACTGGCAAATAAGGAGACTTCAAAAAAATTAAGACAAACTAATTTGTGGTAATAACTTTTTTTTTTAAATAAATAGCTAAATATTTTGGAAATTTATTTTGCATAATATAAAAAATTTATTATGCAACAAACAAATAACTTCTAACTTCACTTTTAAAAGATAAAATTATAAATTTAAAATAGATTAATAAAATTAAAAGCTTGTATTAAAGAAAAAAATTTTTCACTTTTACTTAATTAATTTTTAAATTATCAATAGCACGCTGTTTAAATTGTATAAAATCCTATGTAAATGGATGAGTTTAGCTTGAATGATGTTGAATCTGTTATCAGTGACTATGAATATGACTAAGAATTCAACAATTCATAATTGTAATTGCTATTTTAATATTTTACATTATTAAACTTATAAATATTTTATATTAAAGCTCTGAAAGCTTAGTCCTAAGTTGGAATGATAGCACTGCTTTTGGAACTGGAAGCTCAGCTAGTTAAAGCGGCTCAACTACCTAATTTGCTTTTTGAGCTAATATATATAAAAATAATTAAATACTGCTGTCTTGAATTATTACTACCAGGAAAGAAGGAGATCATTATTTGAATAATAACTTAATAATTAATAAGATGATTTATAACTAAGAAGAAAGATTTAAATATACTAAATGCTATATAATAGATTACTAAGATGGTTTGAAGGAGTAAATTGACAGGTTCTTTCTTTTCTACTGTTTATAATTACTTTAATAAGTGGATTTATATAGAACAAAATAGCAATCTGAATAAAATATAATCAGTTTAAAAGTAAAAATTAATTGTCATCCATAATTGGTATATTTGAGTGCAATCGCATGTCTTTTTAAATACAAATTCTTTTGGAATGACTACCATCTATAACATAATTTGATATTAAAAAACTCTATCAAAAATTTTAGAATAATATAAAAAAAACTATTTAGTTTACTAAAAATTTTATGCAAATTTATTTATATATATATATATATTTATTTATTGACTAATCATTTACTTTTTATACCACACTCTCTCGGATGCTTTTATTTAAAAGGGTTTTTTCCTTCAAAGTTAAAAATTAGAAATTTCTTGAATAATTTGATTTGCCTTCTTAATTGAATTCAACCAACCAATCAAATTTTTTGAAATAATTGAATTTTAAAGGCCTAAAACTCCACATCAATTTTAACAATATACATTTAAATAACTAAATACTCAACTAATTTCAATCAACCAATGCTATTTAATATAGAAAAAAATTTTATCTCACCCTAATCAGAAAAAAAAAAGAAAAGAAAAGTAAAGTAAATTATTCTCAATTTTTATCATCCAAACAAAATAGATTGTATGCTAATTAGTTAGTTAGTTAATTTAAAAGCTAAATTTATTAATATTTTTCAATATTAAACATAGAAATGATTTATCCTTCATTTTATTTCTTCAAAATATGTAATTCAAAACAAGCAAGAGTGTGAGTATATAAATTAGTTTTAATAATAAAATATAAAAATAAGCTATTATTAAAGTTAAGAAAATTATAATATTTTTAAAATTATTTAAAAAAGTTTTTAAATTTTAAATTTTTAAAAGCTTATTTTAATAAACATAAAAAAATAATTTTTTTAATAGATCAATAAATGAAAATAGATAAAATTATTGAGTAATATTTTAATTATTTAATTATTTTAAAAAAAAACATCCAACAAAGTATAAATTTAGAAATTTATTTAACTAAAATTTTATAATATCTAAAAAATATTTTAAATTCTTCTCTTAACAGCTCAGAAACTCTTTAAAATTTTAATAATATCTTGTAAAAGTTTAACATTTTAAGTAGAGGTTTCAATTTTCTCCTTGTTTATCTGTTTAATATTTTCAGGTACTTTTGTTTCATAGTTAGGAATTTTGGTTTTCTTAATAGCATCATCGAGAGACTTTTAAGCTTCAGCTAACTTCTTTTCTTATCTTGTTATCTATATTTTATTTAAATGTTATAGTTAAATCATTAATTGAATTCAAATTTTACTTCAGTGATAACATCAATGTATTCTTTCACACTAACGTAAGCAATAAGTTGACCTCCAACTGCATTTGGAATGCAACCAGCAGGAATGCTAGCTTCGTTTTATTTAATTTCGATCTGTTTTAATAATTTTTAACATATATTAAAAAAAGGTTTTTTTTATGAACTATTTTTACATTTGAAGTTTTTGCAAGAGTACTGATAAGCTTGGCCTATGAAGTAATTATATTAGTAAGATGAGCAGTGTTATCTCCAAGTAAAACAACATAACATTGAGGATTAACATTTTTAGGGAGATTAATGTTTGCGAAAAGAGAACGGATAGTTTTAGCAATAGAGTTAATAATGTTGAAGTCAGCATCAAGAGATGGGTTATCAAAGGTGGCATTTTCAACTGGATAAGCATTGATACAAATAGATTCACCCTTTTCTTAGAAATTAGGGAACTTTTGGTAAAGTTCTTCACTTAAGAAAGGCATCATAGGATGGAGTAATCTTAAACCAGATTCGAGAACGAAGAACAAGGTGTTAATAGTTTGATTCTTTTATACTTCATCTGTTCCATAAATAATTGGCTTAATAGCTTCAAGATAAATATCACAAAGAATATCTCTCCAGAAATTCTAGAAGGCAATAGTCACATTACCAAAATCATATTTATCAAAGTATTGGTTGACGTCTTTAACAGCTTTGTTAAATCTAAAAAGAATCCACTTATTGATGAAAATGAGTTGATCGTATTCAAATGATCTATTATACTTGAAGTCTCTAGGAATATACATAAGACCGAACTTAGAACTCTACCAAATCTATGAAAATGTTAAAAATTAATTAAAATACTCATTCCCCTAAATATCTTAGTATATATATTTAATTTACCTTGTTGCAAAATTCTCTGTATCCAATAATTTATTTAATATCGAGATTAATAGATCTAGGTTGTTGCATGTATGCGAGTAAGCCGTAACGTAAAGCATCACTTCCACACTCAGGGAAACCTTCAGGGTATTCCTTTGATTTTAATTGAACAGCTCTGTTCATTTCCTTCTTGTCCAAGTTACCTTCCTAAATCTTTTGAATCAAAGTTTTAAGATTGCAACCGTCAATAATTTCTAGAGGATCAATGACATTACCCTTTGATTTAGACATTTTTTCACCTTAAGAATCTCTAATCATAGGATGGAGGAAGACATCCTTGAATGGAAGCTTGTTAAGTAAGAGGAGACCCATCATAACCATACGAGCTACCCAGAAGAAAAGAATATCCCAACCAGTTTCAAGGATAGAGTTAGGATAGAAGGCTTTCAAGTCATCAGTTTGATTAGGCCATCCCATAGTTGAGAAAGGGAAAAGAGCACTTGAGAACCAAGTATCAAGCACATCTTCATCTTAAATTAATTCAATTTAATCTTTACTAACTCCTAAATTCTTAGCAGCACGTTCTAAAGCTTCATCTTCAGTTCTTCCTACTACCCAGTTAGCAGTAGAGGTACCGTCACTTGTAGTATTAGTTCCTTTAACCTAATTTTTTAAATAAAATTGATATAATTTTATTTTAAATTAAAAAATTTACTCTGTATTAGTAAGCAGGAATTCTGTGACCCCACCAAAGTTGACGAGAAATACACCAATCTTGAGGGTTTCTCATAAATTAGAACCAGTTGCTTTCGAATTCACCTTGAGGATGAATCTTCAATTCTCCTTATTCTACAATACGGCACATTTCCTTTGAGATTTCAGTGCAGCTCATGTACCATTAAGGTCTAAGCATAGGTTCAATAACGTCACCAGAACGGGAACAAAAACCGATAGACATAGGATTCTTTGTCTTATCCTTGAAAGAACCATTAAGCTTCAAATCTTCAATAATTTTATTTCTGCAGTCAAATCTCTTTAATCCTTTATAAGGACCACCATTTTCGTTAATCAAACCATTATCATCTAAAATGTTAATCTTTTCAATAAAAAATGTTTATCTTTTTATCTATTTGAGAAACTATTTACTTAAGGTAGGTTGTGACGTAAACCGCATCTGTAATCGTTAGGATCGTGAGCAGGAGTAATCTTGACAGCACCAGTACCGAAATTCATGTCAACTAATTCATCATCAGCAATGACGATCATCTTTCTATCAGGGATGAAAGGATGGATAAGTTCCTTTCCAATAATATCTTTGTATCTAGGATCCTTAGGATGGACAGCTAAATGAAATTATTAAATAAAATTTGTTAAAAAAACTGTACGTAGAATTTAATTGAGGAATATATATATATTTAGAATCAATAATAAATTTGTACCAACTGCAACATCACCCAACATAGTTTCAATACGGGTGGTAGCAACTATAATTTCCTTGGAAGGGTCTTCCTTTAATTTGTATGAGAAGTGAATAAGGACACCAAATTCGTATTTTCCATCATGACCAGGGATGGTTCTGGTAATAGGTTCTTCAATTTTTTCATGATTGACTTCGACGTCACTGATTGCAGTTTTAAGAGCACAACTCCAGTTGACTAATCTATTGCTTCTATAGATTAAACCCTTCTCGAATAAGACGCAAAAAGCTTCCTTAACTGCCAAACTGAGTTGATCATCCATAGTGAAGTGGAATCTATCCCAATCCAAACTGCCACCTACTCTTCTTAACTGTTTTGTGATCTAGTTACCGTGCCTTTATTTCCATAAAAACAAGTTTAAAAAAAATCACAACAAAATTGTTAATCAGATTCATTTAAAACTAATTAGTTATTGTTTTAGTTAAAATTTTTAAATTATTTCTATTATTTTATTTAATCTAACTGTGTCTGATTTTCTGTCTATCGCTTTATTCTATGATAAAATAAAATTGTATATTTAAATAAAAATTACTTTTCCTTCCATTCCCAAACCTTGCCAACGAAAGCTTCACGACCAATTTAGAATCTAGTTTTATTTTCTTCTTTTAAGAGTTTCTTTTCAACAACTGAATGTGTTGCAATACCTGCATGGTCAACACCAGGTAAGTAGAGAGTTTCAAAACCCAACATTCTCTTTCTGATTATTAAATAGTAAATATAATTTAAATACCAAAATAGAATTTGATAAACTTAGAACTATACCTTCTAATAATAGAATCTTCAACAGCAGTAGTCAATCCATGACCAATATGTAAATAACCTGTTACATTAGGAGGAGGGATAACCATAACGTAAGGTTTTTTTGATCCATTCAATACATTTTAAGGATTAGCATGGAAGTATTTTTTAGACTCCCAAAATCTCATCCAATGTTATTCTACAGACTTAGGCTCATAAGCTTTAAGCATAGCCTCATAATTTCTCTTTTATTTAATAGCTTCATCTAATTCGACGTCAGTTTCTTCAACTTAAGGTTTGGATTTATCCTAAACAAGATAACTAGCAACTTTCTTATTAGCTGCAGGCTAAGCTAAATGTTATTAGTAGGCCTTTATTTAAAAAAATTGTTAATTTCACCATATTCTAACATAAAATTAATATTTATTTCTTATTGTAGCATATTATAACAATAAATTTCTGAGTTATATGATCCAAAAAGAAATACAAATAACGCAATTCAAATCATTTTCATATCTTAATTTTAGCTAATTTAATCAGTAAATGATTTGATACTGAATAGAAACAAAAATGTGGACGGTAAAATTTGTATTTACTTTATTGTAGGTGCTAAAGTATTTGAAAAGTGTTAATCTATTCATATCTTCCTGTGCAAAAATATCCATTCTCTTTGATAAGATTCTACCTATTATTAACCAATTTTTAGTTTTTCTAAATTTAACTATTTCTCACTAAGTAATTTGAGTAAGTCACAAACTTTTTTATTTAAATAAATAAATTATTAAAAAATTATTCAGATAGGAAATCTTTTTGACGAAATTTCCTAGTGTCTCTTATCTTGTTATTTTTGTTTTACTAAATCTAATTTAGAAAAATCTTACCCTTCAATAAAGAGACTTATTTTAGCAAGATTTTTGGTTTTTTTTATAAATAGAAAGTCTTTAAATAATAATATTATTTTATATTTTTATAGTAATATTCTATTTGCTTTATATATCTGAATGAATGTTAGAAAAGAAAAAAGAGAGAGATATAAATTATAGTATTTTATCTATTATAAACATAAATAAACCAAATTTATTTATCAACTTATAATTATTAGGAGACACTTTAAGTTAACTTTAACAATATGTAATAACATAATAATTTTTAAATATAAAAAATCAATTTTAACACCTTGAAGTTTTTCACAATAAATACATCTTCATTTCCTATTAAATTATTTTTATTGGAAATATTAAATTTTATTATATTTGTAATCATTTTTAAAAAAATGAATTTATTTAAATGAGAATTTATATTTCTAGAATAATGCTTAATATTTTAGTTTATTAATTTTATTTATCTCCTAAATATATGAATACTATTACTTCTTCTATTTCTATGTGTAAAAAAAAAATCTTTGTATAAAAATATAAATAGATACATTAATTAATTCAATTTTCCTCTAAATTTTTAATGCAATACTGTTATACATCTGATTTTCTATTAGAAAAAGTATGCATTATTTCTATTAAATGTCATTTTAAGTTATTCAGAATTTAAAATTTTTAATTTAAAAATTCCAAACTTATTTTTCATCATGTTTAGCATATTATTTTATAAATAAATAAATACATTAGATATATGCTGATCATATTAATAAAAATATGCTAAAATTAGCATTTTAAATTTTTATAAAATACCTTTAAATTTTTTTAGACCCTTAAATTATTTTATTTTTGATAAGCTGATTTGTAACTAATATTTTGTAAATTTATAACATTTATAATTTTGATAATTATACCTTCCTTTAAATTATTGTTTGTTTTTTGATTACTGATATATTTTTAGTTATACAATCAATAGTTTTATAAGATGGATAGAAGAAAAATTCGTAAATAATTAGCAAAAAAGATTGAATTAGAATCTTAGTTAGTTAAGCCTAGAGAGTTAATTAGCAGTGGAAAACTAAATGAATTAAATATAAAACCATCATCAACCAAATCTGGCACAGGAACTCAAGGTATCGATTGGGTAGCAGAGAAGCCACCTAAATTTTCAATATCGGCTACTAATTTGAAAATAAAAAAGGCTCATGCAACTACTTTAAGCGATTTTTTCAGTCAGTAAAGAGAATAAACTTTAGGGATTAAGAAACAATAAAATCCCATATCTTAATAATCTTAAAAACGAGTACATTTGAGTTATAGATTTTAATTGATTAAATGATTTAAACGCGATTTAGAATTAATATCATACTAGTTAAAATGGTATTTTGTTGATTCTAATCCACCCAAACATTCTTCTTTATTGAATAAAAGCATATTAATAGATAAATTTATATAATCTTAAAAGGTTGTACGCACTAGCGAAAATAAGCTACCGCGTATGTATTCATACAAGAAAAATGACTTACTAAATTAAAATCCTATGAATTTCTACCACAGAAATAGCAATGCTATCGTTCAACATATTTTAAAAATAAGTGAGAATTCTGTTCTTTACAATATGGCAAGAAATAAAATATAAAGCAATGATAATTATAGTTAATATAATAATTAAGATGAGAGTCCAGAAGAATCTGCTAAAAACACTAAACCAAACACTTCAACTTACCCTCATTCATCCTTAAGAAATACTAATTAATTAAACCCACTAAGAAATTTGACTGCCTTGACTTAATAAAAATAATAGGTTTAATTTTAATAGCAAGAAAATGAGTTCAGCAAGCCTTAATAGAATCTTTAAAATGAAGCTCATATAAATGAGAAGGCATAACAAGGAGCAAATACATAAGGGAATAATTAAACTAAAACAAATTAGCAAAATACTTAAAATGTTTCAAACGAAATGAATTTATATTATCAACAAAATCACTTAAAGTAGATAAATTAGTCAGAGAATAATTCTAAATTTTCAAGGGAATAAAGCGCACCAAACTTAAATTATTTTCCTTCTGCTGGAAGAGATAGTATAAGCTAAAGAACTTTAAGATCTACTAATAGTAAATTTAGTGATAAAAAAAGAGATGAGATTAAAAATCCTAAAAAGTTTTATTTTTTAAATTCTTTAAATTTTAAAAATTATAAATATCCTCGTCCTTTGGAAATGCCTTATGAAAAAGAAAGTGAAAAATTAACTCGTATGCCTCTTTATTTATTGCCATAATCAGCTCCTTCTAAGCAAATAGAAGATGTATGCATCAGCAAATACTACAGTGAAGTGCAAGAAATCGAGTAAAGCATAGTGGAGAAGTAGTAAACTTTCTTATAAAATTCTTAAAGAGATATTAGCGAACAGTAAGGATAATACAATAATAATGAGAAAGCAATTGAAGGAGAGAACCACCATTTAAAAGATTTAGAGGATATGAAATTAAAATATTTGACTGAAATACAATACTTATAGAACAAATCTGTGTCACATTAAAAGAAAGGTAAATTTAAGGTTACTGCCAAGTACACATTCAGTGATTCAAAAAGTAAAGATTTGAACTAAATTAATTTGCGAAGTAATAAAATAGAGGATATAAGTGATAAGCTATATCGCATAAAAAGTAAAGTAGAAGAATAAATGGCAACTACAAAAGCAAATTTAAGTAGACTGTATTCAGATAATTCTTCTCTAATGCAACAAAATAATTCAGTACAGAATAAGCTATAGTTAAACTAAACTATTTAACAGCTTTATAAAGAATTAGTCTTTTAATCAGATGAGCTTAAATCCAACCATAAATACACTGAAGAATTTAGGCAAAAATTAGAAGAGCAAGATGAAGAAGGAGTTGAACCTGAAGAATACGAATAATATAATGAATATGATGAAGAATTTGATAATGAAAATAGTTAGAAAGACATAGGCAAAAACAAGAAAAAAAAATCGTAAGAAATATAGTAGAGTTTAGAAGAATAGCCAGATGCTTACATTTAAGAAGAAACGGAAGAAGAATTTTAAAATGAAGTTTCTAGTTATAAAAATACTGAAAACTAAATTTAGCAATAAATCAGTGCATAGGAAGACTATATTAACAGATTTATAAAAAATAACCCAAGTTCTTCAATATACAACTCATAGACAGATAATTAACTTTAAGTTCCTTCTAATCAATATAATGACGAAGAAGAAGAAGAATATCAATAGAATTAATTTCAAGATGATTAATAAATCTATGAATAAAATTAGTATTAGTAAAGTCAGACAAGGTAACAAGAAATGGAAGAGGCTTAAGAAGAAGAGGAGGAAGAGGAAGAAGATCAAATAAAAATACATTCTTTGGCTGACTTCAAAAATGCCCACCCACTCACTGATAAAGATATTATTTAGAAAAGTAAATATTTTATTACATATTTATTATTAAATTACTATCAATAAATAAATAGCTTAACTAGGTTAACTCATGATGACTGTGCTTGTTGAGACTTTTTCAGTTTTGAAATTCAATCGTCCTGCATTAAGAAATAGAATTCTTCTATCATTTGGCCTTAATCCGTAAGATATATTCTAATCTGTACCCAAAGAAGTTTTTAAACTTTTTTATGAAATCCTGGTCTCCAAAACAGCAACTGTTGAATAAAATGTATAATTTATCTTAAAAGTAATTATTGAAAATTAATTGGAAAAAATGAAGAGAAAAAAAATTAATTTATTCTAAAAATAGTTCTTTAAGTTAGATGACGATGATGATGAACCTTAATAAAAAGAAAATGAAGATAATTAAGTATAGATTTTAAAAGGAGAATAAATGAAATCAAAACTTTTAGATAACAAAAAATTAGTTATTGATAAGGATGAATTCAAAAGAATACTTAGAATTCTAACAATATCAATAGATGAAAAAGCAAAACATGGTGAAAAAAGTTTATTTGATTACATGATAGAAAATTTAATATTAACAGAAGTAATAAAACCAAATGAATAGCTAGTGGATCTTGATTAATTTAGGAATATTCTGATAGAAGGTAAAATAAACTCAAAAGATATTATAGACTTAATTTCTAATTTATAATGATTTAATTTATTTATTTTAGTATTTTATTCAATTTATTAATTAATAATCTATTTATATATATTTTCAATATTTTTTGTCAACCAACTAAGTTCAATTACACGACTATTTATAAACAGTAATTACACTTCATTTATTTGTTTTAAATAATCAAAGCTGTAATTAAGAATTCTTAGATTAATTATTTTATATTAGAATCAAGTCAAAATAAAATTTTTTTAAATTAGATTCAAATCAGATTGGTATATGTATATATTAGATAGCCTTTTTTCAAATTATCTAAATATATTTTAGATAGAATGCGATTAATTTTCAAATTATCTAAATATACATTTCAAATTATTCTAATCTTTATTATGAAAATTAACTTTAGAAAAAAATTTTTTTTTTAAGAATAAAAATAAATAAATGAAAAAATTAATTCAAAAAACTTAAGCTATATATATATATATATTTATATTAATTGAATAAGAGCAAATCAAGGATTAATTAATTTTATAATAACGTTTGTTAAAATTTATTTCTCTTTATTTTTTAAATTATCAAAATTTTATCTAATTCTTTTAATTTAAAATTATTTTATTAGTATTTTTTCTTTATATAACTTTTTTAAAAAGGTTCAAATCAATTTAATATAAATAAATAAAGAAGTTTTTAACTTTTTTTATATTTATTTACAAAAGTAATGTTATTTATGTTTTAGAATTTAATTTTTTTAAAAATATTTTAAATAAATATGAAATACATTATTTAAATGGTTAATTTTAATTGTTAAATTAAACGTTTAAAATATATGAAAATATTTTTTTGCATGTAAAATAAATTAATGAAAAATTAAGTTAAGAGCTTAAACTTTACATTGATATTCATTGATTAAGTATATATAAAATACTATTAGATTTTATGATAAACATCAAAAAAAATTTGTTAATAAATTATTTAGATCTTGGTTTTAGTTTTTATTATCAATAATGATAAGTTAATCAAAGTGCAAGTTAATCTAATAAGGCATTGCTAAAGGCATCATCTTGCTTCTATTTTTGAGCAGGTTATTATTAAACTTGTACAACAGGTTATTATTATTATTAAACATTAACATTAGCCACAGGGATATTATTAAATTGAGTATTTAATTTGTTGGCTTCTTCTTATTTTAATTCATTTTCAATGGCTGCGAGTTCATCATCAATTTCACTGCTGTTAACTCCTAATTATGCCTATTGCTATTAATAAAAATAAATTGTATTATTTAGGTGTTTTGTTAAGTAGCTAAGTAATTTAAAAAGCCAATTTACTTCAAACATCTAATCAATTTGCTTTTGGTCTTAATCCATATCTTGCAATTCACCCAAAGTTTCTTCGAGCTTGTCAAAATCTGTAGTAGCTTTTAAGACTTAAGCAGCTTTAGACAAAACTCTTTATAAAAAATATTATCAGATAAACATTAGGCAAAAATAAACACAAATGGTTCAATTATTTCAAGTACATAAAAGAATGTATGAATAAGTATTAAATAATCAATTATAAATTTTAATTACTCAGTAGAATTCATATTTTCAAGCCCATGTTCGAGTTGCATACGAACTTTTAAGAAGACTTGCTTTTGGTTTTCAGCTCTATTAATGTATTATTCAAGTTATTATATTTCTTATAATTTGAATGTAGCTTATTTCTTTTTTCCTTGTCTTACTAATTCTTTTACTGTGCCTCTCAAGGTATCAATTCTTTCAGTGTATTTGTCAATCTTCTTTTCAAAATTATCTTCTTATAATTTAATCTAATATTAAAGTCTTTCAAACTCCATTTGATAGCTAGCAGCTTAGTTTGCGGGTTATTAAGCAGGCTACTATGGTTTGGGAGCTTCTTTTTAAGGCTTTTCGCTACCTCCAAAAAGTTTTTTGAACATTTTATTTTTGTTAAGTTGTATTCTTTTCTGTGTTTTCAATCTTTTTATTTTTTAATTTTTATAATTTAGAGCTTTTATTTTTTTTTCCCTTAAAAAACAAACTAAATTAAGGTTAGTATATCATCAAAATGAAGGATTTTAG
The DNA here is from genome assembly GCA_000231845.2 of Tetrahymena malaccensis 436. Classification (NCBI taxonomy): domain Eukaryota; phylum Ciliophora; class Oligohymenophorea; order Hymenostomatida; family Tetrahymenidae; genus Tetrahymena; species Tetrahymena malaccensis. Next base: position 375,737 of record JH719993.1, on the reverse strand, counting down.
AATTTTTCTCTAATCAATTTTTTCTATTCCATCAAACGTGACTATTACTTTGATTATCTTTCTGCTGATATCATCCAAATATATATTTATTTATTTATTTTTTTTGGGCTAACCAACAATCAAAAAGTCTTTAACTAAAAATAAATTGTTTCTCTTTTATCGCAGACATAATGCATTATTATTTTTGTAAGTATATCATAAATTTCTCTAGCGTATATTTTTTTTTCAAAAATTTAGAATTAATTTTTTAAGTTCATCAGCATTTTAGCTAAAATTAAATAAATACTGCGTTTTAAGCTTTAAATATTTAAACAATTTATACATTCGTGCTTAATTAAAGGTATTTAAGTTAAAACTTAAATAAAAAAAACTTTTCATTTGTTTTCTGATCTACTTTTTTGTAATATTAATACTTTAACGAATCATGTAGTGATACTATTTTCTTTGCTTAAAAATTCTAAACTATTAATTTTAAATAAATAAATAAATAATTAATTAATTTTACCAAAACTTCATATCAAAAAGGTTAAGAATAAAGTCAATCAGAGTATGTATATAAATTCTTCTGTGAAAATACTAACAAAAATTTTAAATTTAAATTGACATCAAACTATCTATTTTAATAGTTGATTAATAGTGAAAATAAAATCGATTTCATATATCTAATAATACTAGTCTTACTTAATACTTAATTAAATTTACATAAAAATGCTTTTATAGAAAATATTTTATAAAAGAGAATTTTAAGCTATTTTCTATTTTTAAAGAACAAAATAAATATCAATCATTGAAAAATAAAAAATAAAATCTAAAAACATAAAAAAATTAAGAAAATTTAAAATATTTTATTTATAAATAGTTGATAAAATCTATTTATGATTTTTAACAATCAAAAAATAAGAGTAATGAAAGAACTGAAACAGCCATTTAAATTTAATTAGTCTATTAGAAATAATACAAAATTTGCTTTATTAATTGTACTTAAAAACAACTTAGTTATTTAGATAAAATTGACACAATTTATTTTGGTTGCTTAAAGGATAAACTTAACAAAATTCTAAAGAAAATTTAAATTTTTGTCTTTATACATTTAATCTAACCGTTACTTATCTTCGAGTTAATATTTCAAAATCCATACCTATGAGCTCATCGAAAAGCTTTTCTACAGAAAGAGATGAATTTTTTGATGATTTAGTAGACATTAAATAGCATAAATTACATCCCCTTCTAACTAGCACTAAATTATATACATAAAATGTTGAATATGATGATCCATCAAATTATAATGTTTTTTGCTCAGGGCTTTAAGAGAGTCTTGAAGTTGCAAACGAGTATATCAAGCTTATATTTAAGAATATAGATTAAAACATTTTCACTCACCAAATAGAATAAAAGATAGTTCCTTTTAGTGCTAGTAATAGCTTATTATATTGCGAAAAAATGCTTAATTTTGGTTATCACGAGCTAGATCATGAAGGATAAAATTAAGATATCGAAAATTTAGAAGAATAAGAGCCTGTATTTATGTTATAAAATTTAATTTCCATTTTTTTTATGCTTTCTGTTAGATTTTTTCTAAATTTGCTTTTAGGATATGCATAAACAAGCACTTTATAAATAAATATTATTTTAATAATCTCTAAAGAAAAAATAACAAATTGACAAATGGATGAGATCTGTGATAAATGTAGATTTCGTATTACCTATTGAGGAAAATGCTTTGTAAAGTAAAACTATTGACAGTGATAAGGAATCCACACATTCAAAGAGTAGTAGAATTTCTGATGTGAGTAAATGGAGAAAGAACTACTCGAGTAACTAAAAGAATGGCTAATCAAAAAATGTAGAAGCTATTTTAGAAGATCCTGTTCCTATAAATATGGAAAAACCACCTCAATATGATGAATTTGAAGAAAGAGTTAGATTTATTAAAATGTTAGAAATTAAAAGAAAGCAAGAAATGGAACTACAAGAGTAATAAGCTTAAGAAGTAAAAAAATAATTTTTTAAAAAACATAAAGAATTCAATGTTTTTAATGAATTATTTTATGAAATAGGAAATTAAAAAGTAGTAATAGACTATGAAAAAAGAAATAAAAGGATATAAATTTACTTATGACTTTGATGGAAAAATATTAAATACTAAAGGAATCAAAACTGAAAAACTACCTCCAGCTAATTATGTTGTATAGTAAATAAATTCTTTTAGATTGTGCTTCCTTATTTTTTTAATTTTGTAAAAAGATATAACTTAAAAGATGATCACCTCATCAAAGGAAAGGATACAGCGTCCAGTAAACAGGTAATAAAAAGCATGAAAGACATAGAATCCAAATAAAATATAGTCAACCCTAATTTAATTAACACGGATTATCAAAAGTATGTATAATTGCAATAACAATAGATACTTAGAGAAATGTAAAGAAAAAAGTCTATGACAAACATTTAGCAATAATAATAGGTTTAGAGACAAGAATCCCTTACTAAATTAGATAAAAATAATATTAAAAATGCAATGCAGTAATCAACTCCATTTGAGTATGATAGTTTTATGCCTTCTATTGGTGTCAAATTGATTTTCGAATCAAAGATAAAAGAAGGTGAGAAATACAAACACGATATTTAAGACTTGGAACAGTTAGACAGATAATTAAAGATGCATAAAGAAAATGAGCCAATACATATCACTAAATCTGAGTATCACAAATTGACAGAAAAAGGAAATCTCAATCGCAACAATTCATTGCAGAGCTTATATTTAAATTAGCAAGATACAAAAAAAAACCAGATGCTTCAATCAATTAATTTAGATTCAAATTTGTCACAAAATAATTTTAATAAGTTTAATGATTTTTCCTCCATTTTTAAAGCAGAGAACAAAAGAACATAGTCCCTACATAACAGCCAGTAAAATATGTCAATTAAAATAGAGAATCCTTAGCTAATATAAGGCTTGATTGTATATTAAGATGACTAAAAAAATGGCCCACCAGCTAATGATAAAAAAGTATCATTAAAATATTATTTCTATTACCACATTTTTTAAAAAATTTTATAGCTTCCTTAAATTCCTGAAAGAACACACAAGTCCCAGCAGTAAAAGAAATCGCCTAATGATTTATTTAATTTAAATATACTTGAAGATAATAATTGGGGTAAAGCCAAAGGTGGCACATTTTATCCTTCTGATTAGCACATAAAAAAACCTACTAATAATGACTTTAAAAAAAGCCTAAGCACGTTATACAAGTTACCTAGAGAGAGGGATTTGTTGCAAGCTAAAAAAAAGCATGAGTTACTGATAAATTAGTAAATAAAAGAGTAATTTTCTAAAAAGAGTAACCAAGCAAAAGACATAGAAAAATTAACAAAAGATTATTAGCTTGGATTAAAGCAGTCATTCTATAGTACCAGATCTGCTTTTGAAAATAATCTAAGAATGACGTATGGAAATTTTTGATAAGTTAAGAAAATCGAAAAAATTTTACAAAAATTTTAATTAATGTTGAACTACTGTAAATTAAATCAATAAAAATAATTTAAAACAAGAAAGAAAGAAATAAACAAAAAAAGGTGCAAGCAAGTAATATCAAAATATTTAAAACAGGTCTTAAAATACTTAAATTAAATTTTAGAATATGTAAAAACTATAAATTGCTTGTCTTTTTTGTATTTGTTTGTCAATATTTTTTTAACTTCAGTTAAGTTCCAAAATTAATTTTGATGTTATTTAATCTAAAATGTAATAAAGAATTCATTTTACAAATTAACAAAATGATATCAGCTGTTGGTTATCACTTCTTATGATAAAAATATATATTCTGACATACAAATTTTTCAAACATAAATTTTTTACAATCAATTAATTGAAAAAGGATAAATTTTTTTTTAATTAATAGTAAGGAATATTATTCAAAAAATAAAAGTAAATCCCAATAAATGGACGATTATAGTATCAGTAGCTAGGGTAATTCTGATGCTGTTAAAATTGTAGCATTAGGCTAAGGTGGTGTAGGCAAAACATGTTTGATATTACGTCTTAGGAATGATGATTTTGATGAAAATTATGTTCCTACACTCCAAGAATCATATCATAAAAATTTAGTAGTAGATGGACTCGTAACATAATTAGGTATTTTTAAATCATTATAAATTTAAATAAATATGCTTGATGCTTGTCATAATTTTCAATATTTAAAAATTTTTCAACAATTGTTGGAGGAGGCTTAAAAATATTAATATTCATTATTAATTAGAAATTCTTGATACTGCAGGCTAAGAAGACTATGAAGTACTTAGAGACATGTGGATTAGAAATGGATAGTGTTTTATTTTAATGTATAGTATTAATAATAAAGAGTCGTTTGAAGATGTTAAGAGCTTGGTAAAGAGAATTGAAATGGTTAAATGTATAAATCAAAAGACATTTTAAGAGATGAATATATAGATAATTATAGTAGGAAGCAAGCTTGACTTAGATAATGAAAGATAAGTTAAGAGAGAGGTTGCAGAAAGCTTTGCTTAATAGCATAACCTACTATTTAGAGAAACTAGCGCTAAAACAGGATAAGGTTGTGTTGAAGTATTTGAAGATTTGATTAGAAAATAGAAGAATCAGTAAAAAGACATAAATTAAAAATAAAGTAAAAGTAAAACAAAACCAAAGAAAAAAAGAAGATTTAGGTGCAATTTAATATGATAGAAAAATTTTGCCAGGTTAGCTTCCAAGTTTTTTAAATGATAAATTTAGAAATTAAATTGAGATAAAAAGATGTAAGCTTGATAATATTTTTGATATCAGTCAATAAAAATTGATGAATGAAAAAACTTAATAATTGAAAAAAAAAAAATAAATTTTATCAAGAAAAAAATTAAATTTATCCAAAATTGTAATATTTAATTTATACAAATCAGTAAATAACAAACATATGCATTTATAAAATTGACGTATTGAAAATAATCAATTAATCAATAAATCAATCATACTTGAAGAAATAAATAAGTATAGAAAAGCCAAAATTGTTTTAGATTGTTTATTTTAATATAAATATATTTTTTTATTAAATTTTTTCTCTACAAAATGAAAATAAATCAATAAATGAATTTATTAATTAATAATTTATTTCTCAAATTTAATTAATAAAGCTAGTTAGCTAAAATTAAATTACAAGATAATATTTTTATTCAAATTTAATTTGTTTAAGCAAAGTAGCTTTAGAAAAAAGTATCAAGATTTTCTTATTTGTGAATAATCACTGTTTGATTGTGAAATATTTTTTTATTTTATTTAGGTTTTTTAGTATTTATTATTTTGATTTTAAGTTATTCTCTACACTGAGGAGTTTCCTGAATTTAAGGAACCAAAATGCCTAAAGGGTTTACTATTTATTTATACACCATAGGTTAGAGAGTATTAAGATTTTCTAGTTCTATTTTATGTTAAGTTAGTTGAAATAGTCTTTCTTGGCTCCATTAAATGTTCATTTTGTGAATAAGGAATGTTTATTTGTGGGTATTCGTTGTTATGAAGTAAATATATGTTTGTTTACTAATACTAAGCTTAAGGTTATGAAGGAGATATTTTTATGGGTATGTTAGGAATGGCTTATATTTCTTTGATTTTTAATCTTTGTACTAACTAAATTTGCGGATAAATAAATGAGAAATTATTGTGAGGGTAGTAAATTTTATAATTTTTTAACTTATCTAAATTCCATTCTTCACCTTATCTGCTCAATGCTGAAGTGTATTACTTATATAAAACAGCACTAGTTTCAATTTTTTTATTAGTCTAATTACTGCTGCTTTTATGATCTATATCTTTAATGCTATTCTTGTGTGAATTAAGGTCATATTAAAGATCAGAATCTCTATCACAATTTTTCATTTAATCTAGTGATTAAGCCAGGCTATTATACCTTTAAGCTTAATTCATCTATCTAAATACAGACTAGAATTTTAATAACAAGCTCTAAAATTATTGAATGACATATGTTGATTGTTAGGCAGAATTTTAATAATTGCTTTCTTTCGAGCTCAAACTTTCTTGATAAGGAGATAATTGGATAGATGTACTTGTTGGGTTATTGTTATTTTTTAAATTGTTATCACTCTTCATTCTAAAATAAAATTAAGTAAATTCAATGAACAAGTATTTAAAACAATAAATATATTACCCTAGTATTGATTCATCTGCGAATTTAAGATGCCTTTTATTTGATTTTTTAGAACTCAGTGTGTAGTCTCTTGTAAATTCTTTGCACAAAGAAGGATCAAGAATCAGATCTTGAAGGATAGATTTTTCATTAGCTGATTATGCTTACTGGTCGGGGGATGAATTTTATTTCTTACTTTTTCTAGATGCAAATGATTTAGTTCGACTGTATATTTGTGGAGCTGTTTAGGTTGTTAGCTTCTTATTCTAAATTCTTTGTGGTGGCTGATGATCATAAATTAAATGCTAAGTTAAATCTGGAATACTCACTCTAGCTTCTACTGATGCATTCGTGTTAATATTGTTTAATGTTGCATTGTTACTCATCATGTTTAAAGTAGGGTTGTTACTATTTACATTATTAGAAGTATTTATATTTGGATTGTTATTGTTATTATTGCTTGTAGATTCTTAAAGAAAATATTCATATCCCTAAAACTGTTGATCTGTATAGACTGTATTGTAAGTCATTTCCTTCTTGTACTCTTTGTTTGATATAGGATCACCGTTTAACTGGCTTGATGAGGAATCTTTCCTGATTGATTTTACTTACTTGCTTAGCTAACTAGAGCTTTCAGTGTGAGGGTTGTTTGCAGTATTTGGAGTGTTAGATTCTCCTCTACCACTATTATTGTTATTATTACCTGAAGACTATTTGCTTTGCTTCATAATTTATTATTGTTATAATAATAATAAAGATTGCTGCTATTGATATTGTTGCTACTACTGCTGCTATTATTGTTACTATAGCTTTAAGCCTTCGTCTTCTTAGTCTGAAAAATTCTTTAAAGTATAATTGTCATCTCTCATTTTATCCTATTCATTTGGCTGAGAAGTTTCCTCTTCTTCAGGAATTGTTTTACTATTTACAGCATAGTCCTCATCATCATCAAACTCTTCTTCCTCCTCATAATTTTCTTCATCAAGCTCATAAATATTTAGTTATTCTATCAGATCATTTAATTTTTAAAGACAGATACTATCATCCTTTAGTTATTGTTAGACCTTTCCAGCTTTTTTTACAATGAAGTACTAACTTTGTGAGTATTTCTTTCTTCTTTTATAATTTTGGTTTCTAATTTACTCTGCACTGTAAATGTGGCGATGTATGATTTTAACCTTATCAAATTAAGGATGAATGAGAGGACAATCATTTATTGTGTGAGTTATTTTTCCACAAGAGTAGCAATTAACTCCCAGGCAGCTGATATCCTCATATAAAATATAAGAATCTTTTAGCATACAAAACCTCTCAAGATCATCTTACTAATTTTTAATAACCTAAAGAAGAGATTCTCTCTTTACTTTGCCAACTTTAACATAATCTAGTGCTACCATGCTTACCTACCTTAATTATCCTTTTAATTTATTTTTTAAATTATTCAAATAAATTAAAATTGTTTTATTTAATTTAAGTAAATTTTATGTTTAAAAATTAATTAAAAATGTTAAATAATACCTGTAAAAAAGCAAATTTCACCAAAGACTTATCCCTTTTTTAAAGTTTAAATGTACTTCATATTCTAAGAATCAACCTGATCGCCTTAATACACACCAACTTTAAATAATATATTTATGTCAAAGTATTTCTAAATTATATAATATATTTTACCTGACCCATCTACGATATAATAAATTGAAAAATCATCGGGATTATTTTCTGAGTATATAACTTAATTAGGCAAATAGTTTATCTCTTCAATGTAAAATAAAAGAGAATCTAGGGCTTTCTAAGAAAATATTTTGTTAAATATATCTATTTTTTATAGTATTTTGAGATTAGATTATTCACTGATTTCTTTTCTTAACTCTATGGGAAGACTTTCAAAAATTTTATTTTCTTTATCTTCCATTTCTTTTTTTTGCTTTCTTTTACAATCTTACTAAATATGATAAAGAACTCTTGACTACAGGCTTTTTGATACAGACTTTTTAGCCATATATCTTTTTTAATAGTAAAAAAAATAAAATATGAATTAAATAATTTATTTATTTATTATTTTACTGACTAATCATTTGAACATTTAGCTATGAAGTTTATTCATTTGTATTTTAATTATATTTATCATAAATTGATTTTATCCATAACAGCAAAAATGAGAAAAAGATATATCCTAGTGCCATTGAGAAACACGAAAGAATTAATTCTTTGGTAGTATTTGGTTTGTATGAGCCATATAAAGTCAGTTAAGACAATCCCCAAAACAGAGAATTCAGGTATTAAACATACCAAGAAGAGTGATATATCTATTACTTTTATTTACATTTAAATTTTCATTAAATTTTTTTATTTTATATTTGTTTTTTTAATTTAAAAAATATTTGAATCTTATCAATAATTATTTTTCTTCATTAAAAATTATAGAGAATAAAATATTTATACCTAATCTAACCAGTTTTCTAGATTATCTTAAAGATGCAATCTGTATGCTGTTCCAAACCAAGCTAGTGAAAAGAAATGAGCCATTGTGAAAATAACTAGCAAAATCTACACTAAGTTGTAAATAATTATATAATATCCTTTGGTAATAAAATAGTTGTATATGATAGATTGGTGCTGAATCAAGCTAAATATCTTAAGAAATATAAATATTCTAAGAAAATAAAGATAGTTTGAATAGCTGTGCAAATCAATTTAAGTATCAATTATAAGTATTACTATTGCTGAAAAATCAACAAAAAATACACCTTTTATATAAGTGTAAGCGACAACCTATCTCGAATTGATAGGCACTATTTTTTTTTCATCTGTTTCTTCAACAGTGTTAGTATTAAAGTGGACAAAGATATCAACAACAAATAAGCAAATACAAATAATAGCAAGCCACTTGTTCAAGAAATCATCTATGAAAGGTTGTCCGGTAGGAAAAACCATAGATACAGTTGTGCTGAAAATCAATATTAAAATTAATATAGACTGCACAGTGGAATTTAATACAGATACTAAACAATTTGGTTCTAGCATTTAAAAGTTAGGCAGCTTAGAAGAAAGCGTCATAAATACTTTCCCAAAAAATTAAACAAATGCTGAATACTAGTAAGTCTTATGAGAATTATAAGTTGTGATTAGAGACTGATCATTAATAATTGAGTAATGTCTCATTTTTAAATTGTATGGCTTACGTAGCAAGACTGTCGAATCTTTTAATTTTGTTAAAAACAAATTAACTAATCGATCCCTTTTCTGTTGGAGTATTGCAGGAAAAGCATTCTAGGAGAGTTTTATTTTTTTCATCTTTGAAGAAGTTATACCTTCATCACCAAATTTATTGGAGTCTGGTGTTAGTAAAATGTTATTTATCCCACTTTTTTCTATTTATAAATTAGACATATTTTGTTAACCATCCTAGTTGCTCTACTGATTAGATTACAAATAATTCTATGAATTTCGATTATTTCTGTGATTTTAAGCTGAAGAAAAACTAGTATTATTATTAGCAGAATTTCTGTTTTGAAAATTATTGTAATGTGAAAGACCTTGATGCTAATTATTGTGAAGGAGACTTTATATCTGATACTTGTTATTATCGTCTCTATCAAATTAAGAACCAAATTTAGCTATTTAACTTTACTAGTCGTTAGAAATAGCTTTTACGCTATTATCAATAGAATGATCTTGCATTTCACTTAGCTTCTACTTTATCACGGATTATCTTTTTTGTTTATCTTCAATAATCTTTAAATCAATGCTAAGATGAGCTGATGAATTAACTCTCTTGGAAGGATTAACTTCTAACTTTAAAGACAAATCATTCTGAGAAGGAGTATTTTACTACTAAGAGGGAGAATATACTGACTATATTTCGCGCTAAGGTAATTCCATTAAGCTTTAGTGCTCCCTAGGATCAAACAATTATTTTTTTTTTTACTTTATCTTATCTGGTGAAATTTCTCCATCGTTGTGATTAAATTAGAACCCATCTTAAATATTAGCCAATGTTACTTGATTTTATGAGTAATTATGAAAATGATTTTCATCTTACTATTTTTATTTTTGAAACGACAGCTGAATGTTGGATTCTTGAATCATGTCATTTCCAACATTTTGTATATAATTTTGATCTTCTTCGTTATTTTGATGGTCATTTATAAACTCTGTAGAGCTTACGTTTGAAGATTGCATCTTCTTCAAACTTTTAATGATATGACTATTCTTATTGCTCACTTTCAATTTAACTTGAGATGATATTCTTAATTTTTACTTTATATTAAGTTTTTTTATTGTTTGCAACAGTAAAAATGATTTTCTTCAACAATATTCAAAATATCTGATGAGAAATTGGATGCTTTAGTTGAATGAATACTTTGATGTTATATTAATTTATTAAAAACTAAAAACTCAGTGTATCAATATCTAAAAGAAACAAAGAAATAAATAAATAATATAGATTTAGAAAATAATTTGATAGTTTCTTAATTAATTTACTAAATTTATGTAATTGAATATTGCCTGCAGACTGATTAAATTGCATAAATTTTTTAAGTATAATAAACAAAACAAAAAAAGATTTAATCATTATTGGTAGAAACATTCATTCGATTATTTACAGCCACTCATATTTTGACAACTTTTTAGTCTTCTCACTTCTTCATAGGCTGAATATTAGTTCTAACTATTTGTAAAATACATTATTTATGCTTATTTATAATGCTTGCAGAATTTAATAAAATCCTTATTTACATATTATAAATGAGAGTGATTTTATTTTATAAGTATCAAAATAATTTAGATTTACAAATATCATTATTTCTTAAAATAAAATCTAATTAAACTGATTTATCATTAGAAGTAAAGATTAAATTTAATATCAAAATAAATTCATCAAAATTTAAGATTTGTTCTTCAAAAAGTATAAATTTCAACTCATTAATTTAACTAAAAATAAGTATATTTTGCAATAAATATTTTTTGTAACAATTAATTAATCTTTTGTCCATCATAATTATTTATTTTTTATCCAATAGAAGGTATTTCTTATCTGAAATTACTCTCCATTTCTTTAATATTTAAAATAAAGCATATTTAAATTAATAATATTTATTAAACATTTAAATATTATATTTTCTTTCAAAAAACTTAACAAAAAATATCACTTATTTCAAATTTCATTTTTCAAACGAAAAGAAATATACTTTTAGATTTTATTTTTATTTTTCAATTATATAAAATATTCAAAACAACAAGCTACAAAATTATAAGTAGGTATGATATTTTAATACTTTTAATTGATGAAAATTTTTAAAATTCAAGTTAATTACTTTATAAGTAATTTTAATAATTAAATATTTTTTGTGTTTTATTTATCTTTAATTTTAATAATATTTTAAAATACTCTTGCCCTTTTCAAGAATGGTTTCAAAAATAAAAAATCTAATATGATTATTAATTACAATATACAAATGTTTGAATTTTATTTTTTGAAAATATTATGTAGATAATTAAATTAAAGTTAATTTATATCATAGATATTTATATATTACAAAGTTACTTATATGATTTTTAGAAATAATTTTTAAATAATCATAAAAAATCTTTCCAAACGGATGTTGTTTAGAAAAAAGATTAATACTATTTTTCTTTTTCAAATTATTTAGTAATATAATTTTATTCTTTACATAATAAGAAGGTACCTGAGCAACCATATCATCAAATTCAAAACATAATTAATTATTGGTACATGATAATTTGTTTTAAAAAAATAAATTTTATTTATCATTAGTTATCTTTTATCATACTAATTTAAATAAGTAATTGATCATTATGACTGTTTTTATTAACAAATTTAATAATTTTTACTTTATTTTATATATTTTTCTTTATTTACACCCATTTAATTATTAATTAGTAATATTTAAATTATTACTTGAGTAAATAAAAAGTAATAAATAATCATATTTTAATGAGAATTCTAAAATGAATCTAAAATATAAATAATATATATAAGATTTAATATATAAAAAATATAAAAAAAGATAAATTTGTTTCTAATTAGAGACAAAAAATTATTGAATAAGAATATTCCATTATGTAAAATTAAATATTTAATGACTTCATACACCCCATTCCTAATATGCTTAAAAATTTTTTGATTTATTACAAAAGCACATGAAGAAATTTTGAAGGTTGATTAATAATTTGATTTTATTAAAATTCTTAGTAAATAAAGTTATTATATATATGCAAAATAAATTTTTTGACTATTTCGTTAATTTTTTTATTTTTTTTTTTATCTTGCTATAATTTATTATTTATTCAGTAATCAAAAAAATTCTAATTTTTGATTTATATGCCAACACTCAACTATAGCTTAGCATATTGGATTAGATAGATAGCATTCTTAAATAAAGATGTTTTTATCTCCGCCTTGTAATAATAATAGTTTGATTATTTAAATGCAAAAAGTCTAATAAACTTTTAAAAAAATACAAATAAAATTTATTGAATTAGTTTTTTTTATATTTACCTAAATCAACACTTCTTATTTATTTGAATTTTAAATGTTACATTTAGATGCTTTTATTTATGCAACAGGAAAAAAATATCTAGCTTTAAAAAAAATTACTGTTTTTATAATTAAAACTTGCATTTAAAATTAAAAAAATATGCCATTTTAAATTATGATTTTTAAAAATTTTCAGTAGAATTTTTAGCAAAACTTATATCATCATCGCTATAAACTGGATTTAATTCTAAGATAAATTTATTTTTTTAAATTTAACAGAAATAAACTTTAAACAATTTTCTTTGAATTAAACTACTCATTTTTTTAGTGTCGATTTAAAAAAATAATACATCATATTACTTAAGTTCTAAAAATTATATAGATACTAATATGTTTTAAGGAAATAGACTATCTTAGTCAATAAATCAGGGTGGAAAAATAGTTTTACTGCTAGAGATAATATGATTCTACATACGTTTTTGATTATCAAAGATATCTAAATTATAAAGATTAGAGAGTTTTTGGTTTTTATTTATAAATAAAAAATAGTTAAATTATTTTGATAAATGTACGCATATATTTTTTTTATTTGAATGATGCATTGATTCTAAATAATAATATCATGGATTGAATTACTATTAAATTGTTTTGATCAAGCAAAAGAAATTATAATTAATATTATTATCAAAAATAAATAAATTAATATTTTTAGAAAAAAAACTGATGATTTCAAACACTAGCTTTGATATTCAAATGAACTAAGCTCAAGCATAAAATGCTTAGAACTTTAAAAAGAGAATTGCAAATACTGCCACAGGTGTAGCAGCTATTGCAGTAGTAACTTGCATTACTATTTTGATAGTAACTGCAGGTGCCTAGTCCAATAACAATAACCCAGAGTTATCAATTGCTGATCCTTCTTAAAACCTTCGTGAAGAAATCTTCATAGACAATAAGTAATTCAAATAGTTCATTACCTTATCTAAGAAAAGCGTTATCAATTTCGAAAACATTTCTGAACACATCTACAACCTCTTTTAATAAGACAAGGTCTAAGTAGAACGTATTACTAACCTTTTTGTCAAGTTTGTTTTTGACTTAATTGATAGTAATGATAATGATGTTGTTGATAAGAATGAATGGAACGCTTTCTTCAACGCTCTCTATCCTTAAGACAAAGACTTTTTCGCTGCATGGTTTGACAAAGTTAACAACAAGTCCTCTTTCAAGATTGATGCCTTCAAGAAATTCGTCTTTGACTAAGAATCTAAAAATATGTAAAACCCTCCTTAATTGAAGACTAATCCTAAGGTAGTTTTGAATAACTTTGCTAAGTTGGTTATTAAAGACAATAATAACTACAAGAAAACCTACACTTTCATTTTCAACATCTATGATGTAAATGGTGATAAGATTATTACCAAAGACGAGTACATTAAGCTTCTTGTTTCCTTAGGAGAACCTAAAGCTAAAGCCGAATCCGAAGCTTAAAATCTTTTCAAATTTGTTTAAGAAAATAAAATTGGAACAGCTGACTAAATCAAATTCGAAAACTGGGCTAAATTCGCTGAAGCTATTAAACCCTCTCTCATCGACATGCTCAACAAAAACACCTCTTTCTTGTTGAAGGAATAACTCAAGCAATAATAATTCGTTGCTGTTTTAGGATAATCTCAAGATATCTACCACAATACCATCAGCATGATCCAAGAACAAATTGATCTCTAAGTCTCTGGAAACGCTGCTTTGACCAGTGAATAACAAAAAATTTTAGATCATCTCTTGAACACTATTGCCTAGTTCGAATTCGACATTGTTGATTCTAATGGTGATAAGGTTATGACTCGTTAAGAATATGTCCACTTCATTGATACTCTATTCAAGAAGTAAGCTGATAGATAACACTTCTACAAGGAATTCGATCAAATTAATAAAGGTCAACAAGTTACTTATGCCTAATACCTTAAGCATGTAAAAGACGAAGTAGCTCAATCCATGAAGGATGACAATAATGAAGGTGATGATGACGATAGTGACTTTTAGTACTAGCCTCATGAACCTAGTAAAAAGATAGGTTAAAGACTTGGTTTATACTTGTTAGAAAATGACAGAAACTATGAATTAACCTACAAGTTTATCTTTAACTTGTTTGATATTAATCAAGACAAGGTTGTTTCTGTTGATGAAATTACTGGTATTTTCAAAGCTTTCAATCCTCATGCTGATTAAGTCGAAAAGTAAAAGGTATAAATTTAACAATTTTTCAACGGTCTTAAGCAAGCTGGAGTTGGAGATGGTAACAAAGTCACTTTAGATTAATGGACTCAATTAGCTAAAAAGATAAGACCTGAACTTCTCAAGTAAATAAAACAAGCCTAATTCTTCTTACAATTCATTGCTTCCTTTGAATTAAAATATTGATCCAGATCAATCTAGCTAGTACTATAATTATGTTGCAGAAAACTTAGACAACATCCAAAGAATTTTAAAAATCGTTTTTTTTTTATATATATTTCAAATTCATGTTTTTTATGAAAAGTAGCTATTAATTATGAATTAAATGATTTGTCTATTTTATTGAAATATTTTCTATTGTTCGAAGAAGTTTTTATATTTAGAATTTTATAACCTTTAATACAAATACCATTAGCTAAACTGCAAATAACAAATACAATAATAAGCAAATCTTTTGTCATAAACTACCAAATTTCCAATTAAGTAATTACTATGAATTAATATTTTTCTTTTTAAGACATTTTAAAAAGCTCATCATTAACTTAAATTACATAGATGCTGATTTATTTTAGTCAAAAGTCAATGATTGCGATAAAATTAAGTAAATTAATTAAAAGTAAATTCTAGTTTTCTTAATTATATTTAATTGACTGAATTCTTCTATAAAGAATTTTTGTTGTTAATTAGCTGTAAACTAAGCAAAATTTATAATTTTTTTTAACTATTAAATATATAATTAAATTTTATTTTAATATTTTTAAAAAAATATTATTAAATGAAAATATTTTTTGCTTTGAGGAAATTAATGAAAATTTTTGTAAAAAATTAATTCATTGAATTCATTCAAGCTTTTATAGTGCTTTAGTAAGATAAAAATCAACATAAAAAAATAAGTTAATAAAAAACTATTAATCAAATTAGCTTAGCTTTTTTTGATTAATATTTGTATGGTTATTTTAAATACTAAAAGGTATTATCAAAAAAATTAAAAGATTTGCTGCTTTAAAATTAAATTCATCGTATTCATGCTTTTATAGAGTTTACTAAATTAAAAAATAAAGTATGTAAAATAATAATTATTGTTGGAATTAGTTTAGTTTTTTTTGATTAATATCATAATGGTTAATTTAAATACTAAAAATTCTGTATAGAAAAATGAAAAGATTTACTGATTATTTTCAATGATGGATGAGTTGAATAAATTGGAGATTTATCGAAATCTAAATTAATGTTAAAAATAAAAATAAATTTATAATATTCATTTAGAAGTAATTAAATAATGCAGATTATTGTTTCTAATAGATAATTAATTGTTTGTAACAATTTTAACACAATCGCTTAAATAAATATAAGCTATACACAAAGACCACAATTTCATAATTTACTGACTTTATAATTTTTAATTGTAATAGCAATTTTTATCAATTAATTTTTTAAATACTTTTGAGTATATTATTTATTTTTATGCTAAATTAAATATGTGATACATTTAAAAATACTCCAGCCAAATTTTTAAAAATTGAATTTTCGCAATTCTGTTTCAAAATGTCAGCTTTTAAAAATATTTGTTGAGTAATAGTACTAAAGATTAATTGATTTATAGATGTTAGTCGTAAATTATTATACAAAACCCCTAAATTTTAATAGCTAAATTATTTCAATTCTACATAAAAGAATCTATTTAATCACTTGATTTCTTGATTTGTTTTAATACAAATTTAACAGAAAAATTGTAGGTGAAGATTATATTATTTTGATTTCTTTAATACTAAAAACTTAAATTATTAATAATATTTCCTTACTACTATAAGTAAATTAGTATAAAATATTTAAAAACTGAAGCCATCATCTGTTTAGAATAGCGTAGATAATTGGAATTCCTTCAAATTCCCTGAAATCTACCCAAAAATGATCAGTGATATTTAGTCTACTCATAGAATGAGATAGACTTAAGAATGGATACATCCTGTAAGTATTTAACTTAATGATATTGGACCCAATGTAAGCGATAGATTCTCAGATATTTCATCTCCAAATAGAAATAGTTTTGTTTAAGATTAATATCAAAGTAAATTGTTTTAAATATTGTAATCCTACTTAAAGTATTTGCTTTTAACTTAAAAGACTCTGCAGAATATTAAAAAAAGGTTTCAACTAAGTATAACTAAGAAGATTAATAGCATACATAAAGGGAAAAATTAAAAATTGAAATATAAGAATAAAATGAATAACAAATTAGTTCTTCATGTATTAAAGGCTTAAGCAATAGTAAATGTTAATATTTTATGATAACCTATTATTAAAAATTATATTTATGGTATTTAAAAGCAAGCAAAAGCTAATTTTTTTTTAATTTTTAAACAGAGTAAAGTAAGGTATAGTTAAAAAGTACTTCTTAAAATATATCTGCTTCAAAAAGACAATCTAGATTGAATGTTTTCAGCAGTTTATATGCAGATAAAAGTTAAATGATTTACAAGACAAAGAAAATAATTAAAAACTACATGAAGGAAGATAAACAAATTTAGCTATCTGAAAAAGCCAAGAATGTCTTAAATATTTTTAAAAGAATATATAATTTCATACAAGTTGTTAGAGTATTTACTCGTTCGCACAGCATCACTACAGAGCAGGTAGAGCTCAAAATTTATTTTTTAATTGAGTCTTAGATTTAAATAAAAAAGCAAGTTGTTTATTTAATTAATGAGAAATAAATTATTTATGTTAAAAAACTTAATAAATATATTAAAGTTAAATTAATGAAAAAATATTCAAATGAAATTCATCTTTTATTTAAAAAAATATACATTTTAATTATTTTTATAAAAGTTTAGGCTTATTAATGATATCTCTTCACATAGATTTGATAAATAATCATTGCATAAAAAGAAAATTTTGACACTTAACGACATAAAAAATGGGCTATGGAAAGTATTAGACTTCATAGTAAGTCTAGGTGGATTAAATAAAGTAATCTTCAAAAATAAAGTTTCACTATTACCAACTGACTAAATCAATGTTATATGGATGCTATTTTAGCTTTTTTTTAACTTTTTCGCATTATATTATGCAAGCATATATATTGTATTCGATTTTAGGAGTCGTCTCTTAGAAATAGATGAAGGAGTTAGTAAAGCATCTAGCATTTATACAACTAATGTCTACATTTTAATATTTACTACGATCTTAGATATTATCAAAGGTTTTAATACAGCCTTTTATAGAAAAGGAGAAACTATAATAGATAGAAAGGAAATAGCTATTAACTATATATATGGCAGATTCTTTTTTGACTTTTTATCACTTTTTAGTGTTGTTTTTAGCAGAACTTTTTTCCCTGATATGGATAAGCTATTAATGTATCGAATACAATTTCTCTTTCTTTTTAAAATTCATAACATTTAGCATGTGATCTATGTCTTTCAAAAGACCTTCATCATGAATGAAAAGTATGATAATATAATATCACTCATAAGGCTCATGGGTATTCTTTGTATTTCCTCTCACGTAGGAGCAATTTTGTATCATGTAATAATTAAAAACTTTATTTTTTATATTTAAAATATTTATTTTATTTTTATATAAAAGTGCTAAGCTTAATTCCAAATTTATTACATGAATTCTAATTAGACTTGGTTAGATTAAGCAGGAATTGTGAATGAAAACTACTGGGTAAGATATATTAACAGCTTTTTTTGCTCAGCTGGTACTTTGGTTAATGCCATTGTTTATAATCCGAAAACTACTATTGAGATTGTTTATATGACTTTTACTCTGTTAGGAAATTGTTGTATCTTCGGTTATGTTATTAATGAACGTAAAAATAATTAATTATGCATTTAAATTTTGGTTAATAATGTAAAATAATTTTTAAATAGTGGGAAATATTATGGATAATATTGTAAAGAACTAAAAAAACAGCCAAAAAGAATTAAGATTAATTAATTCTTATATGGAAACAAAAAATGTAAATAGAGAATTATAAACTAGAATTAGAAACTATCTAGAATACATGCACAGGGAAGAGAGACAATTAAATTTAGAGGAAACCAAAGGAGTTATTGAAAAACTCTCAAGTTAACTTAAAATTGAATTAGTAAAGGAAGTCAATATTCAGTACATTTCCGTTTTTCATATCTTACATAAGATTTTTTCTTAAAAGATATAAGAAAAATCACTTTTTATTATGAATGACATCAAATTTACTCCTGGTGAAGTTATTTTTTTGGTAAATTCAAACAATAAATTTTCAAAAATAATTATAATAAATAATTTCTTTATCTTAGGAAGGTGACTATGATGACTGTAGCATATATCTTATTTTGGAAGGTTAAGTTAACATTTATCATACAAACAATAAAGATGAAGATTATGTAGTGCAGAACTTAAAAAAAGGATAATGCTTTGGTGAAATTGCTTTTTTTACAGGTTAATAGAGAACTGCATCTGCTAGAAGTAGTGAATTTACAACTCTCATCAAAATAGAAAGAGATTAGTTCGTTTAATTAATTAAAGAGCATTCATAAGATGACTATGAAACCTTCCAATAAATAAATCATAAAATTTAGCAATCTTCAGATTATTCATAAATTTATGAAAAAACTACAAAATGTAATTCACTTATTTATTTTAGCTAATTTTATAAATCAAATTGATACAATTATTTAAAGAGGGTAAATGCTACACATGTGGTAATATCAATCATATATCGAAAAATTGTACACTCACTCATTTTTAACCTCTTCCTGTTGCTGTTATATAGACAGGCAATAGATCATTCTAATAAGAAAGATAAATCAAATAAAGGTTAAAAAAACATAAATGGCATCCTAGAAAGAATTTAAATTTAATTAAAATGGAAGAAGCAGCTTAAGTAAAATTTATTTTTAGATATCACATTAAATATTTTTATTAAAATATAAGAGAGCAGGAGAGGAGTTTGTAACTATCATTGAAGAAATTAATTACAATATATTAGACTAAAGTGATTATGATATAGACTAATCGATAGAATATCAACATAACTAAGATAGATTTATGAATTATGAAAAATAAAACACCAGAGATAATTAATTTATGCTCTTAAGTAACTAAGATAATTTTGATGTTGCCTTAGCTAGAGGAGATTAAAAAAATTTAAGCTTTAACTTGACTAGCAACCCTTTTTATGATTCAAAAAAGGATAATTATTAATATCCTCCATATGATTTTACAAGGTAAGAAGGTAAAGACTTTAGAGAAAATCACAAAAAAGTAGATAGTAATAATAGTATCCCGAATAAGGATGTTTAATATTTAAAAGAGTAATTATAAAGAAGAGGGTCTAAGTTTGCTCCTTTACAAACACATACATTAACATAGATATAGGAATCACCTCCATTTATATAGCAAACTAGCCAACTTAATAGCTAGCAAGGAAATAACTATTCTTCAAATTAATAATAACAATAACAGCATTTAAATACCGTTTTTAATGGATTAATAGCACAAAACAATAGCTTTTAGAATCCAAACTACAATATTTAAATAACATCTCCAAAAAATAATAATTAAATATAGAGAATTAATAAAAAGTAGGGTACCCACAATTATTCTGGGACTTATATAGCTAGAAAACTAATGGGAAAATCTTAAATTCCTCCATTTGATAGTTATCCAAGATAGAATACAAATTAAACTAACTTAGCAGGAAATGGAGTTTATCAAAATAATTTTGAAGAAAATAAAATGTAAACAATAAATAATAAAATGAAAGACTCTTTAATTAATTTATTAGAAATATTCAAATCAAATGTGTCTCTTTAAATAGATTTTATGAGAAATTACAAAAAATATTTTCCAGATTGGAATATCTCAGAAATAGAAAGGAAAAACAAATTTAAATTAGCAAGCAAAAATCTATATGATTCTTCTAATAAAAACTCTATCACGAAGAGAAATTAGATTACAAATAAAATTTTTAGCAAAAAAACTAACAAAGCTGCTGATTATTTTTCACAATTAAATACAAGGAAAAATTAGAAAATTATCAATTAAGATCATCATCAAAACATAAATATAGGAGAATGACAAGCAAATTAAATAAAAGAAGAGTTTATTGCTCCTTAATTTTGCACTTATATTGCATAGACTTATTTTCAATTTCCTAATAAAATAATCCTTTTACAACATGCATCTTATTCTTTATTTGTTTTATTGTATAAAGGCAAATCGATTACATTTTTATTTAATTTTATTTTAGTAAATTTTAAAAAAATATTAATTTTGTTGAAAACAAACTTGATAACTTTAATAATTTTTAAAACATTTTGGACTTTTGTTTTGATATATGATTGAATCATAAATAAATTCATTTAAATTTATTAACTAAATTATATGATTGTATTATATATAACCAAATTATGATTCTGAGTCTATTTTAAAAATATAAAAAAATTTATGGAAAATATATAAATAGGATTTTTACTTATTTTATTTTGTCATATTTTTGGTAATTTTTCCATTTAAAAAACTGAAATATAGACTTTTGAATTGGAAACTATCAAAATTTGAACACAATAACTATCAATAATATAAAAGAGATTATTTTATTTTTAGTAGAATGTTAAAATTTATAAATTTATATTAATAGAATAGCAATTTCAAAATTCATTCATGTAGTATTTATTTAAATATTTACTATTTGATAATGCAAAAATTATAAGATTTGGTTTCTTAATAACCAAGCAAATAGGCAATTAATAGAATAATTATTTAGTCATACAAAATAAAGTATTGGTTCTAAGAATAAGAAAATAAAGTATCATAATAATATAAAAAATGAAGCCAGAACTTAACAGACTTATTGTCACTGATAAAGGATTAGAAGTTTCTAAAGATTTAAAAAAAGAAATAGATTAGAATGCTCATAAAAATTCTTAATGGGAAGATTTTTCTCCACAAAAAAACAAAAGAAGCCTCACTCCAGCAAACATCAATCTTCCTTCTGGTTTTTAAGCTTCTTTATAATCTAGAAAGAGCATTTAATTCATTGGAATGCCTGTAAAATCTTAATTTGTAATGAATTCACGCCATAATTCCCCTAATCTAAACCCAATTTCGAGCAATAATTTTAGTACTAATTTTGTGCCTCTTTCAATTTCTTAACACTAAGATATATTTCATGGCGGTCATAACTTGAATCACTATTTTTTAGATGGATAAACAAAATCGAATTTACTTTCAAAAAGTCATGAATCATTAGGTAATTTAAGCTCCTCTAGTAAGCTGCTTACATCATCTTCTGCTATGGCAGTGTAAAATAAAAAAGTTTATAAAAACTTAGTCTCAGTTTAAAGCCTAGGAGGTTTGAAAATAAACTTAAATAATCTAAATTATCAAAAAGAGTTAAATAGCTAAAATGAGTTACAAAAATAGTAAATTTAATAAGTATAGCAAGAAAGACTTCAAAAAAAGTACAATGAATGGAATGAATAATATGCTAAATCTAATGAATTGATGAAAACAAAATATTATCAAAAGTATGAAGACATGTCCAAATTAGGAGATAAAGAAGATGAAGAAAATTTTTGGAAGTAATGGCATTAAGTAAAGTAGTCATTTGATGAGTGCTTATAAAATGCTGAAGAATAGAATCAGCGCTATGAAGATCGATTAGTGAGGAAGCTTAACAAAAAATATAGAAATTCATTTAAAAATCTTCCTTCTTGCGCTAAAGTCTAAAACACAATACCTAATATTCAACTTCCAAAAATAAAAAAAAACTTATGATGTAAAATTTGATAAAAAGAGAAAACAAGCATAAAATAAATAAAAGCAACAGCAGCTTATATTGTTGCATTTCTAAACAATTAAATTAAATTTTGTTAAAAATATAAAATAATTTATTTTTATAATTATTTATGTATATTAATCAATTTTGTATAAATTCTTAAAAATAAATAAATTATAAGCAATCAATTTTATATTAAATATTTGCATTCCTTAAATGATAAAAATATTTAAATTAAATTTATTATTAATATTTATAGTAGAAATTCATTTACACTTAATTTATAAATCAAAACATCTAAATAATTTGTTGGTATTTCAAAGAAACTAATTAATTAATTAGTTATTGATCAAATAAATGTATGTCGTTAAATCTTTGGTAAATCTGATATTTATCATAATTTAATTTACTAAGGCTTACAAAAATTTTAATTAAAACTAAATTTCCAAGGTGTTAAAAAAAATAAAATGTAGAATCTTCATACAGTTTAAAGTGAGCCTGATGAAGCAAACAATGCTTAAATGCTAAGCGAGCATTAAGAAAAACTCATTTAGGAAAAAGAAGACATTATTTTTTCTTTTAGAAAAGAATATCTTGTTGATAATAACAACTAGTATTTGGTTGGTATAGCATCTAAAGTTTATCAAGATGGATCTAAATATGAGGGTTTGATAAAAGATAATAAAAGAAATGGTATTAATAATTTAATGAAATTAAATTAATATCTTGTTTTATAAAGGCAAAGGAATATTTTATTATTCAAATGGCGATGTATATGCGGGTAAGCAATAAATATCCTTAGATTTTAAATTAAATTTACAATTTACTTATAGGTTGTTGGTAGAATGATAAATTTCATGGTAGAGGATTTTATATATTTCAAAATGGAGAAAGATATGAAGTATATTCATTCTTTAAAAGTTATGTTATTTAGTTGCTTTAAAAATTTTTAGGGTGATTTACTCAATGGATTTAAGCATGGAAACGGGAAGTACATTTACTTAAATATGAATATTTTTGAAGGAATGTGGATTAAAGATAAAAAACATGGAAAAGGAATAATTAATTATCAGCTAACAGGTTTTCTAAATTTAAATATTTAACAAAAATCTTAACACTCAACATTAAATTTACAGGTGAATCTTATGATGGAGAATGGAAGAATAATGAAAGATCAGGAAATGGAACATATAGATATTCAACTGGTAATAATAATTATTTACTGTTGATAAATGTAAAAATATTTAACAGATAAATTTTAAGTGAAGAAAAAAACTAAGATAAAAAGATTTTTATGTGATGACTTATTAAATGAAGTTTTGAATTTTATTTATTAATATTCATTTAATATTTAAGGAGATACATTTTCAGGTGAATGGGTTAAGGGTAAGAAAGAAGGATTTGGAGAAATGGTCTATGCCAACGGCTCTAAATATACTGGAGAGTGGCAGAGAGATAAAATAAATGGAAAAGGAGTAATGTTTTACAGTTCTAATGAAAAATATGATGGAGAATGGTGATTTAACTAATTATATGTTTAAGAAGTTTTTAACAAAGATATAAATATTTTACAATTAGGTTTAACGGAAACAAGCATGGATAAGGTGTGTATAGTTTTAGCGACGGAGGTAGGTATGTTGGAACCTTTTCTAATGGTCTCCCTGATGGAAAAGGAGTCAGAGTATTTTTTAACAGTAAGTTAATAGAAGAATTATTTTTTCTTATTTTATTTTACAAATTAAAGATGACAGATACGAAGGTGAATACAGAGAAGGAAAACAAAATGGTAATGGTATACTATACTATGAAAATGGTGATACATATAATGGAAATTGGGTTAAAGACAACTAGGAAGGGTAAGGAAAAATGAATTATTCAAATGGGGATTTTTATGAAGGATAATGGGTGAATAATAAAAGAGGTAAGTATATATTATTTTATTACTTTAGTTTCAAGATTTTATATTAAATTTAGAAGGAAAAGGTAAATATTATTATTACACGTCCCAAGAGACATATGAAGGAGACTGGGTAGATAATACAAGATAAGGTTATGGGGTATATACATGGAGGTAAAAATTTCTTAGAATAATTTTTTTATGTAAACAAGATATTTTTATCTTTATATTTAATGTATTAAAAGTAATGGAGATAAGTATAAAGGGGAATGGAGAAATAATTAAATGAATGGGAATGGAGAAGTAGTATTTTCTTAAGAATAAAAAGTAGAAAAAGGAGTATTCTAAAATGGATTGCTAGTTTGAGAATAAATAAACAAAAACGAAAATTTATTATGGAAAATAATCTAAAAAAATGAGATTTTTTTCTAATTTAAATTAAAAACAAAAAATCAAATAATTAAATCTTAATTCATGCAATAAATAAATAGCTTAAGTTTATATTTAAAATTTACTATTATTAAATAAATCTGTACATAAATTTATCTTGCTGAAGATCTTTAATAAAAGTTATTAAATAAAAATGCAATTAATAAGCTATAAGATCCATTTATTAAAATTTGTTAAAAGAGATCAAATTTTTTTTTTTCAATTTAATATTTGATATTCGTAATTTTTTTTTAGTTTAATAATAAATTTTATTTATAAATATTTTGTTTTATTATCTAAAATGAATTATTTTATTGACTAAAAAATGGAAAATTCATTTCTTAACTACTTTTTTTGCTTAATTCTACTAAACATAAATAATTATGTTTGATCATTTTGGTTGAAATTAAAATTATTTAAACAAAAAAAACCTGTATTTAATATATACAAATATTAATAATTGTATGTAATTCATAACTAAGCAATGGTTATACTAACACATTTCCTTATTGAATTTATCTGGTTTATTGGTTTAATCTCTAAATACTTAGTAATAGATAGAAGTCTAATAAATAAATGAATTATTGTAATATTTTTTTAGTGGTAAATATTAAATCTAATCATTAAAACTATAATTTTTTTAGTTATTTTTATTAAAAGAAATCATAACTAAATTTTGCACTAATTATTAAATACAATACGATCTCTATCAAGAATCAACAATAAAATAAAGTAGCTAGATTTAATTGTATTTAAATGAATATTTCTTAAATCGATTCAAAGTAAATATTTATGTTATTATATTCTCTATTAATTTGCATTTGCTTTCAAATTTTAAAAATAGTATAATTCATAGCATTGATAGAATCAGACAAATCATTCTTGATTTAGATGAAAATATTTAAGATAAATATAATGAATATTATCCATAATCAGATCCTACTTTACAGGCCTTTTAAAATTTAGATGTTGATGGATTTAGTGGAGGAGATAATAAGAATTAAATGATGTCTAATATAAAGTTTTATGATACATTTATAAAAGATATACACAATATTTTAGATGTTTATAACCTATGTACTAGCTCATTTTCTTAACAATTAGATAAAATTGGTATTTAACAAATACAAATGTTTTGTAAGTAGCTTATGCTATCTCATCGTAAAAGTATGATTTTTGCTTTAAGAGTTGTTTGTTCTCACTATAAAGTTCCATAAGTAGTAGATGAACGTAAATTCAAAATTCCTACGTATGAAGTTGAAAAAGAAATTGTTAAAGAAGCAAATGCTAAAAAATACAACTATAAAAAAGTTAAGATATAGAGAGGAACAGTTGACAAGGATTTAGTTGAATTAATTAAAAAGCATTTAATTGATAAACCAGAATTAGTTCCTGAATCATTGAAAGCTAAGCTAGGATAAATTTATGATCCTCTTCTTAAAGAATACAGAGAAGCAGAATAAGTTATGAATGAAACGTTATTAAACAAAGACAAATTCTTGAATTTACAACCTTCTAATTGTGGAAATTATGTTAGCAATACATTGAAATAAATAGAAGGGACTACTATGTCTTTTTACAATTTTGAATAAATCACATTAAAGGGTAACAAAAATAGAGAAGAGCTCAATTCACTTACTAATGAATTTTACAGTAACATGATCATGGAGGAGTTGAGTAAAGAAATTAAGGATAATTTTGAGGAAAGTGCTAGGAAAAGAATGCAAAGTGTTATCCTCTAGGTTATACAGTTTTTAAGGAAATAAAACTAGATCGAACTGCCTTCAATTTAATGTTAAGTAAAAATATATTTTAATATTGTTTATGTATATCAGAAGAATTAATTTTTAAATTTATATAGACTGAGTTAACAAGTGAAGATATAGATAAGCAGATTTAAGATGCAGAAAAGGAAGCAAGAGCATGCAGATGGGAGGTAATAAAGTTTTTTTAATTTGAAAATTATTTTTATTTATTAAGTTTAAATTATTTTTTATCCTTTGCTCATTTAAATTAAAAAATTCATCACAATATTTTTTTAAAAGTTAGAAGCTATTAAGAGTAATATTAGGACTTTGTCATTAAAAAATGAAGAGCTTCAAAGAGATTTAGATTTTAAAAATAAAAAGATTTAAGAATAAAACTAACAAATAATTGACCATTTCTCTACTATTGAGAAGCTAAAAAACGAAATAACGTAATTTTATTCAATGATATATGCTTTTATTTATAAATTGTTACATTTTTAGACAATTAGATATACAATATGATTTGAAGTATAAAAAGAAAGCACAAGAATTAGAGTAAAGGTAAAAACAATTCGAAATTGACTTTAAAAATTAGGAAAACGCTTAGATTAAAGCTTAAAAAAAGACATATGCACACAGTTTTACTTAAACTGGGAAAGTAGTTTTTAGTAATGGGGAAAACAACCATATTTATGCTTCTTAAAAACACTACACTAAATTTAAAAGAAGATATAGTCATGATCTTCAGCTTGAAGGAAGAGTAGATTACTTTTATTTACTTTAAAGGATCAAAGATGACTTAGAAAAGCATCCTATGAAGCGTAAAAAATTAAATATACCTTAAGATGTCAATCTCAGAACAGAAAATAGAGCATTCACCAAAATGCAAAAACAGCTGCAAATTCTGTAAAAGATTAAAGAAGAGGAATAAGAAATTCTTAATTTAAGATAACAATAATAAGTACTTCCTTAAATTTCTAACCAATAAATTCAAGAAATAAAAAATTCTAACACTGTTGTTACAAAAAAACAAAAAGAAGTGAAGGATTTAGAAGTTAAGGGAACAAGTTCCCAATTATTACCTTAAGATTAACTAGAATATTTACTTAGTTAATATAAATAAACAAAATCAACTATTTAAAGTTAGTAAAATAAGTAAATGCAAACTGATCAAACTGAATCACGCTTAGCTACAGGAGAAAATAACCAAAAGATTAAATAAACTTAAGCTGAAAGCTTGACACCTTCTAAACTTGAACAAACTAGTTTAACAAAATAAAAAATACAAAATACTAGTAATGCAGAGTAGCAAACTGTGAGTAACACGAAAGAAGTTTTTAGATATATTGAGGAGCTAAAAAAAAGCTAAGGTGAACTTTTTAAAAATTTTTCTTCTGAATAAATAAATGAAATTGAGCAGTTTATCATCAGCAAAGAATTAGGAGACAATAACACTTTTAACACACAATATAATGGAAAATCTTATGTTGTAGATTAAAATGGAAACATATAAGAGCATTCTGCTTAAGATATTTAGCTTTTATTTGATGAGTACAATAGGTTAAAACCATTTTAAGAGCTCATATAATAGCTCTAGTGGATATCAAGTGAAGGTGAGAGAGCCTATGTAATTGGAATTTTGAATAACTATATATGTAAGTTGTTGAGAAGGAGAAGGTAAATAAGTAAAAGGTCATAAGCTTACGAATTTAACAATAAATCTTTATCGCCTGACTCGTTTAGCTTATCTCCTGAACCTGGATAACAGTCAGTAAAAAAAAATACCTCATTTGGAAGATTGAAAACTGACACAATTTATAACGAAGAATCAGAAAAGAAAGATGGGTTTTAATCATATAAATAATTTCAAGATAGACTAAAAAACCATCAGGCAAATTTATCAATTTAAAAAAATAGATAAAGAAGTTGTTATTCATTTAACAGTCCTTCGAGTGTCACTGTTTACTACAAGAATTTGAACGAAGCGTCTGGTAATTATGAAAAATTTCTAAAAGACTATCTTTAAAATGAGACTAATCAGTCACCAAATAAATAAAAAACTCCGAGAGAAAATTAAAGCAAAGAATAAATTTCATAACAGAATGATTATAATTCTACTGAAAAACAATAAAAAGTAAGAACAAAAAGATAATACAGCATTGATAGATGTGAAAATTTAAACCTTCCAGCTTTAAATATTATATAAAAAGCATAGGAGCATTTACAATAATTTTAATAATCAGTTATTCTCTAAAATTGTAAAAAAATACAAAATCGAATTTTAATATAAAAAAAGCTTAAGCTTCATGATGATCTTTCAAAATCAAAAAGTTAAAAAATAATGAAATCCTAAATAGCAATAGCTCCTCTTAATGAAGAAGACTAATAAAATTTTATTGATTATAGTGACGACAATTACTACTAAATATATAAATAGTTAACATTAAGCCATGAATTAATGCTTGAATGTGTGTAAATCTTTTAAAATACAAATAATGGGCAGTAAAATATATTTACTAATGACTAAGCAAAGTAATTGCTTAAATAAAGTAAATATCCATTCTAATCTATATAACAAAGTAGGAACAGTGGAGTAAACAATTTCGATGCTACATATACTATTTGGAAAAATTAATTTTAATAACTACCAAATCAACTAAAATCGTATATATAAAAAAAGACAAAATAGATTAAAAAATGAATATTATCATTACTAAAGCCACAAAACCACAAAAGTTTAATTTTTGTTGTTTAAAAATTAAAAAATAATTACAGTTGTAAAAGAAAATAATAATAAAGGTTAAAAAATATGTTTTAGTAAGGTATTTATTTTAATAAAAAATTGATAGTTTATATTTATTTTTAAATGAAATATCTGACAGATAGATAGATAGATATTTTTTAAATAAATAATCAACCCAAACTAACTCAAAATATTTATTGAAAAATAATTTAAACTTTTACTTCTTTTATAAAAAATATATTTTACAAATAAATAAATTATTCAAATTTTATGATACATGTCAATTTAAATTATTTCAACATATTCATTCAAGAGGATGTAAGGTATTTATGTAAGCATATCTTGAAAATATTACGAAAAGCTTTCTGAAATAAACAAACTAACTATGGTGAATGCTCATAGCTTACCATGCTTTTAATGGATTACAGTTTACAAATGTTATTTAAGAAAAAATACAGAACAGAATATCGAACGCTCCAATGTATTTGCGGATTATGTTCACACTTTATAGCTTGAAGAATTTAATACCTTTTGTTAATTCTGTATTTTACTGTTTAAAATTTCTAACACATCTATAAACATCCTTGTGGTTGGGATGTCCACTTACTCCATGGTCATCGAAAGTGAATATACCCTTAATGTTATGCTTTTCGACATAGCTTTATAAGATGGTTAGCATTTTAGTTTCGGTAGGCCAGTTTTTATCCATTCCATCTTAAATTTATGGATCATCAATAATTTCGCATTTTTCAAATCCAAGGAATCTACAACATTTTTCTAACTCTTTTTCACGAATTTTACCTAAACCATCAAAGCCTCCATTAGAGAAAGAAAGTAAGTGTAGTTTATAATTCTATTCTTTCATTTCTAAAATAGTAGGAAGGAAAAACATTGATTCATCATCAGGATGAGCAATCACAAAAAGGATATTTTTTTCTTCTGACTAATCGCCTTTTGAACCTTTAAACTTTTTAGCTACTAAAATGATAACAATCATAATAAAATTCATAGCTATTAGCCCATACTTAGTCCAAAAATCAAGACCCTCTCCAAAATCTACATATTCTTTTATATAATCTAATGGGTTCATTTCTTTGCTAACTTCAATTTTTAAAATCTTCAAGATAAAAATTTAATTAAAAATTTACGAATAATTTTTTTAGTTTTATAATTAATTGATTTTGAACTTCTATATTTTAAGCACGTTTAAAATTTTCAAAAAAAAAAAAATGCATCAAAAATATTAATCAAATGTAAATAACTATTGGAATAAGCGATATATTTTAATCAAAAAAGAAATGTTTATTTAAAAAATATTTTTCTCACAATTTTTTTTACAGTTAAAGGTCATTCCATAAATATCATCTTTTTGTTTTTATAAATAAATACTTTTATCCAAAGAGCCATGTAAGACTTGATTGTAATCTTAAAATAAATATTAATATTTCTTATAATAAACAAAATTACAATATTAATTGTTTAAATACTAAAAACTTTTTATATTTTAAACATTTGTTGAAATTATAATTATTAAAAATTTTTTAAAGATACAAAAAACTATCAGCAATCCATATGAATAATTTATTAATTAGCATAAATTATTTATTAATATGCTATTATTAATATAATTTTCATTAATAAAAACAGAAATTGTTTTAGAAATTTGATATCTAATCATGATATTTAAATTATTTTAATGATTATTTTTTCATTTATTTTTTTAAGACTTTTGCTATAAGTATTTCAAATAATCTTCTTTTGTCATTCTAATTGTGAAAACTAGTTCATCTACACTTGATTTTTAATTTTATTAGGGTTCTTAAACTTTTTATTGGGCAGCACCACTATTTGTTAATATTAAAAATATTAGAATAATAAATCACACATAATAAATTTAAATACTTCTTTTTAGCTGCTGCAGCTGTAAAATTAGATGTGGATTAGGTTTTAGGTTAGTTATTTGCTGTATTTTTATTTACATTTACTTAATTTGTTTTTGATATTGGGGTAGGTGATTTGCTTGCATTTTAAGCTCTAGTTGCATTTGACTTAATTTAAGGCTTTTATATGATTTACTCTATTCTTTATGGTGAAATTGCTTGAGCTGAATCATTTTTTTGATAATTTTTCAAGTTATTGCTAAAACTTTATTGAGTTTTTTGCATCTCTTCATAAGTATGAGAATCGTTTGGCTCTTACAATTACATAAAAGCTTACTATTGAGAATTTCCCTGTATCTTTTTTTAATACATTTACTTCGCTTACTATTATAAATTCAATAAGTTGCTTTACTAAGCAGAAGAGCTGCTTCCATTTAATTTTTCTTTATTACAAAAATAAGCATGTACAAAAAATTAATAAAGACATTTCAATATAATTTACATTATGTTATAAAGCTAGGTTTAGAAGAAACACTATCATCAATATTTCTGTTTGGGCCTAATAAATTATTAAAATTAAAGTTGATTATATCATTGAAGATAAAAATTTCTTATTGAATTTATTTACTTAAAGAATCTTTCTCTTTGGACTAAGCTCTTCTTTACATTATTTCTCTAAGAATAAAAGTGTTTGTTACATGATAGAATTAACTTAAAATTATAATTAAAATTTTTACGCCTTTCTGATACCTTAAGTTTCCAAATATATCATTTTATTTACATCAATATGCGGACTAAGCAATTTCCTTAATCTTAATTTTAGCTTCTCAAAGTATCCTATTCTATAATCAGCATAAAATTTGTCATAAAATTTTTCAAATTCTTCTATTCTAGTTCTTATCTTTTTTTATTTTAAAACAACTGAATTTTTTAAAACTGCATTTTGGAATTTGATTATTATTTACATTTGCTTATTTTAAAACAAGATTTTTGTATTCGATTCTATCACCTGCTCTAACTTTCTCAACAGACTCTTTATAAAAAAATGATTATTCCAATAAATTTTTATTAAAAATCTAAAATGGTTTAAGAAAAGAAATAATACCCATATAGTCTAAAGAGATTCTGTCTACTTCTTAAGCAATGCAAGGAAGCAAATCTAATTTTAATCTAAGCCAAATCCTATCTTTTTAATTTTCCATTTACTTTGATGATTATTTATGAAACACTAAAACTTTTTGTATTCAATATATGTATCTTCTTTTTGTTATTTAAAATATAAGGCTCAAATATTTATCAATGAAATCAAATTTTGTAAATAATTTAATATTTTTGATACTCTAACCACCAACAGTAAACGGTAAAAAATTATTATTTTGCATACAAATAAAAATTAAATTTCTAATAAAATATTTATTTTTCAAAGTAGATCTAATCTATCATAAATTTTGCCATTTGAGATGTATTTTTTCATTTTATTCACTTGATGAATATAAAATGATAATAAATTTCATATATTAATTTTTTATAAATGTTTTTTTATCAATAAAGCAGTTTTGAAGCTTAATTATTATCTTAATCATATATAAATCATATTTACCATCATAAACATACATAATATTTATTTTAAATTAATAACAAATACTTAAAAGCAAATATATAGAATTTTGTTTTTAAAATTAAAATAAAAAAATTAATTTCTTTTTGTTATATAAATCTCAATACAAATATAATATTAATTCAACTATTAATTAATAGATGAAATTATATTTAGAATCCATAAAAAAAAATTATGAAAAAATATCTGTAGCTCATCTCATACATAAAATGTATCAAATTCATATAATATTTTATTATTTTTAATAAATATTTAATTAATATAAGATCTATTTGGCTATTCGATCCTTATTATTAAGATTTATTTTTGCTACTTTTTTTGAAATTATAAATAAAATAAATAAATTAAGACATATTTTATCTAAATATGAACTTATATTATTTGCTAAATAAAAAATATTTATAGCAAAGCCTTCCACCATTAAAATGGTAAAACTAATTCAAAAATAAAAATAGGAATTTATGTAAAATTAGCGAATTAGAATAAAGCAATAGTTTTACTTTTAAGAAAATAATTAGATTCGGAATTTCTTTAATTTGGAAAAAAATACTAATTATTTTTTTTTGCTTTAAAATTTCTATTGATTTTTTTTAAATTCTTACACTTTAAAAATTTTAAAAAATAAACAACTTCGAGTTTACAATAGCATAAAACAAAAATGACTTTCTAAAAAAAAATGCTAAAACTCAAGTAAAAATAAATTTCTAATTAAATATAATGAAATTATACTAATTATTTTTATTTTTAATTTTAAAAGAACATTCAAAAATGTTATTAATTTGGAAACCTTTTTTTTTTTTTGTGTATTTATTTTGACACTTTTGATATCTATAGAATTTCTTACTATTTTATTCACAAATTTCTTTTTTACTTGAAATTTATTGAGAAATTTAATTTTTAAATAGTTTTATAATTCAGCATTATTTTTTTAGTGAGCAATCAGAAAAATGAAATCAAATTTATGAAGCTAAGCAAAAAATAAATCTAGAGACAAATTTAATTATATTAATTTCCAGGCAATTAACAATTAAATTGAATTTTTTAAAAATGTTTTCATAATGTTTAGGATTAACTTTATTTGTTATTTTTAAGATAAAATATACTTTTAAATCATTCTCATATGTCTAAATATAACAAGATATTATAACTAAAATATATCAGATAATTTTATATAATATCTAATTATGAAATTTCACCGAATATTTATAAACTATTATTTCTTGAAAAGAAATTTTCTTGTTAATAATCTATAAAATACTGATGGAAATTAAAAATAGAAGTCTTTTTTTTATATAAATATAAGACACTTCAGAATATTCTTTCTAAATTGTAAATTAAAAGAAATTGCTCAAGAAATTACTTTGGTGAAAGCAATTAACTATTTTATTTATCTATTTATGTAAAAAGAGTATTTTATGATATTTTGAATAAATATGACTAAACAATACAATTAATTAAGTAATTTTGATATAAATAATTAAATTATTGTATATTCAAAATACTGAGTGTAAGCAATCTTTTTTGTATGTTGAATTTGTAAGATATGCTAGATTAAATAAGCTATAAGTTAGGATATAAACTATATATAATTACTCTGATTATTATGAACAAATATTTATTTAGTAAAAGAATATAAAATTTTTGTCTTTTTCCAAACATACTAATTAATATCCAAGCATAAATCAATGCAAGTAAATCTCTGCTTTATCCTTAGATGTATTACAATAAAAATTGAGAAAAAAAAGTTGATCATACATTTGATTTGTCAATTTTTATCAAAAATATCTATGACTAATTGATGGCAAATTTTGAATTATTACTCTTTAAATTTAGATATTTGAATAATTATCAATAATAATGATATGTATTCTCATTGATATAGCTAATAAATTGTCATCTAAGCCTAAATTTATTAAAAATATTAGTAATTAACAAAGAAACAAAAAAGATAAATAAGACAGCCAATATAAATAACTTAGAAAAGGTAAATAAGCTTAAACTGAAAAATCCATCTTGAAATTTTGATATTTTATTCTATAAACAAATAGATATTGAAATAAATATTGAGTGATCACCATGAGTTCAGACTAGGAAACACCCTTGGTTGATGCAGAGATTGACCCAGCTGTTTACAAGGCTGGTAGAATAAAAGTTATTGTTTTAGCTTTAACATTTTTACTTTTGTTCTCCGCATTCAATTCAGCATAAAATTTAGTAGGAAGTCTTTACAAAAGCTAGAATTTAGGTAATTTAGGTCTCATATCTCTTCTTGTTCTTTACGCTATATTTGCAGTTTCTTGTCTTTTTGCAAATTTCTTTATTTCTAGAATGTAGTACAAGTATATTTTCATTTTTAGTAGTTTGGGCTACGTTTCCTACACTGCTGCAGGTATTTGGGTTTGTGCATGTGATGGATCTGACTCTGGAGCTTGCGGCAAAGGATTAATCTATTTCATAGTTTTGCTTGGAGCTTCTCTTTGTGGTTTTTCTGCAAGTTTAATTTGGATTGCCCAAGGTGGATATATTGATTCAATTGGATAAGATACTCCCTCCAAAAAAGGTACTTTCAGTGGTATTTTTTGGGCTATTATGCAAGGAAGTTAAATTATTGGTAACATTTTGGGTACTTTTATTCTTTAGTACTTAGAAAACATGCAATATTTCTTAATCATGACCGGTTTGGGTATTGCTGCTTCTCTTTTGTTCTTCTTCTTACCAAGCGTAAAGAAAGTCGAAAATAAAGATATTAGTGTACCTATAATGACTTAAATTAAAAAGGTTTTTAAGCTAATGATTCATGCCAAAACTCGCTATGTGTTGTTTGTTATGATGTTAGCTGGTATTATTGTAACTTTTTATAGTGGTTTCTTAGCAACTCTTGTAAGTAACTCTATAGCTAGAGGACCTGATTAAAGTGATGATGATTTCAATAAAGAAGTAAGTAAAAAGCTTTCTTTTACTTTGATTTGCTTAGGTTGTTTTGAAGTTATTTCAGGTCTGATTTCTGGTCGTCTTGGTGATAAATTCAATGTTTATAAGCTTGCTACCTTTGGTACTTTAATTTGTTTTCTCGGAATCCTTCTTTCTTTCTTAGGTCTTTTCACCGATAACTACTTCGTTTGTTTCCTTATAGCATCAGTTTGGGGTTTCTCTGATTGCTACTTCTAAACAGTAATTTAAACATTACTTAACAAGCTTTTCCCTGGACAAATTGAAATATTCCAGGTCTTCCGATTCGTTCTCAGCATAACTGTTGCTATATTCTAAGTTATCAACATCTTGCTCTAGGATTCACCTTCATATATTTTCTTAATGATTACCATGTTCTGCATTATGGTAACAAATTTTGCTTGTGCATAATTAGGAAAGAGCGATAAAAACGATAATGTATCTTCTTAATCTAGTCACAATTGAGAAAAATAAGTTAGGCTCTTGATTTTATAAAAGTTATAACTAAAATAATTTTATAAAAAGTTTTTTATTAATAAATTTAACAAATTACTAAGTTGATATTATGTATTTTTAATATGCAAATGTTTATGTGATACATTTAAAATCGATTATGTCAGATAAAAAAAATTTAAAAAATCATTTTGAAATTTAGAATATTGTAAAATTCATTTTAACTAATCTACAATTTATTTAATTAACAATAAAATGTATTCATACCAATAAAAACATTTATCGCAAAAAGAATAATCTTTTAAATAACTAGATATCAATAATATTTTTTTGTAAACTATTTTATTTATTTAGTTTTTTAATTTGAAAAATATTATTTAATAGTTTTAAAGTACATTCTAATTAATTAAAAATCAAATAATTAATAATCAAGTTTTCATATAAAAAAATAAACTAAGTTAAAATATTTAAAAAAACAAATTTAAATAATTCACCTATTTTAAATCTAAAGGAAATTTAGTTTTAATGATAATTTTAACTCTACATATTTTAATTTAGTTTTTTTAATTAAGTTTTACTCCAAAATATTACTTCATAGATTTAAAATTTTTCAAAAGAGTTGTAGCAATAAAAAGTGTAAGGTAAATCTTAACATATCAAAATGATTAATTTAAAGCATTGATTAATTAATTCATTTCAAATGTTTAAATGGATTTAATATCAAAAATATGATAAAAGTAATATTTTTTAATCTAGCTTTTTATTTTGAAATTTAAAGCTATTTATTTATTTATTCTAAAGTTTGTTTTAAAGCTATAGAAAATCTTAGAACTTATCATTAAGATTAAATTAAAATATTGTAAAAATAACCATAAAAATTATTAATGTGTTAGATTAAAATAAATTGACAATAATATTCAATAAATTAATAATAAAAAATATAGTCTTTTTACAGATTTTATTTATAAAATTCTTAATATTTGAATATTTAAATTTTCTATAAAAAATGTTATTCTTATTGAATCTAAAACAAATTATTTTCAATTATTCCATTCAATTAAAAAATTACTTTTAAAATAAAATATTCTTAGATAATTAAATGCTCATAAATTAAAAAATAGGACTCATTTCACTTTAAGCTTTTTTAAAGCAAAGCCACTTACATAATAATTTATTAAAATTAATTAAGATAAAATTTTATTCTTGTTTAAAATTATTTATTTTATTT
Source organism: Tetrahymena malaccensis 436 (assembly GCA_000231845.2). Classification (NCBI taxonomy): domain Eukaryota; phylum Ciliophora; class Oligohymenophorea; order Hymenostomatida; family Tetrahymenidae; genus Tetrahymena; species Tetrahymena malaccensis. Next base: position 338,129 of record JH719993.1, on the reverse strand, counting down.
TTGTTAATTTTTTAAAATAAGATGTTGAACCCTAATAAAATCAAACTAATTTAGCAAAAGATACAATTAATGTTTAAAAATTAAAAGTTTATTTGCAAGTTTAACTGTTCAAAATAATTTTAAATTTAAAAAATATATATAATTTTATTATCTTTTTATTTTTTATGAGATGAAAACTAAATAATAAATAATTCAAAATATATTTGAATAAACCATTTATAATATTAGATAATAAAATAATAAGTTGATCAAAATTTCCTTTTTGGTATTAAAATTATACTTATACTATTACTAAAATCGTGTTTAATAATACTTTAAAAATATTTAAATTAGAAATAACAAACTATCTAATGTGTTAAATAATTCACAATTCAATATTTTTTATTTAATTTAAATTATTTATTAGCTTAGAAATATGAAAAGAAATTCTGTCTTTTTTATAAATAATCTTTACATAATTCTAGTTGTAATTTTTATTATTAATTGTTAACATAATAATTATTATTTTAAAAATATTTTTTCAAAAATAAATGCTCTATTTTTTTTAAATAAATTTTTTAGATTATAAAATAAGTTAAGGTTTAACAAAAATTTTGAATTAGATACCAAGAATATGTTTAGAAAATAAATAGCAAAAAGAATCAGAAATAATTTTAATTACAATGCTTAAAATTGTTAAACGGGATAGGGAAAAAAAATACAAATAAACCATAGCAAAATCATAAAAAAGAATTTGTAAAATCATTATTAAAAAAATAGAGGATATTTATTAGAAATGAAATAGCAAATTATTGTTTTTCTATATAAATTAGTAATCAATAACAGTATTAGAAAAACTATAAATATTTAGAAATATTATTTTTTCTAATTATTGATTCAACATTTGTTATTTATTTTAATAAAATTCTAAAAAAAACAAATATGAGAGATAATTGAAATAAATTGGTATTAATAACCCTGCTATTTAGTTTTTTCCTTCTTAAAATTTTGAAATTTGTTTGATCTTTCTCATTTTCAATCTCTTATTTTTACTTTTTTATGACTAAAACTCTAAATTTTGAATATAGGCTGCTCAAAATTTGGTAAAAATGACTCATCACAATTACTATTAATATATTTATGAAAGTAATTAAGATTTGGAATTTAAGGAATTTAAGCTATTGTTCACTATTCCTTTGTTTTTGATTCAAGATTTTATAATTTACATTATTTCCCTTTATGGAGAATTTTTTTTTGATTATTTTAATTTTAGAGAATGATAATTAACAAATAAAAACTCAATTTAATTTTATTATACAAAAACTTAAGTACTCTTATCAAGAATTAATCAGAAAGATTATTTCCAGGGATAAATCTTCGATTTATCAATCCATATTTAGAAAGATTGTAAAGATTAAAGTTACGTCGTATTAGCAATAAACACGTTTGAACAAATATCAGTTGAAAGCGTGATGCAAAAATGTTTTTACGATATTTCTTAATAATTTTTCAAGAAAAGTGATGATAAAAACAATATGTTTGTAATTAAGTCATTTTTTTAAATTTAAATTATAATTTAGCATCTCAATACTTTATTACCTTGTAATACTTAAATAAAGGGTTCAACATAATTAAGAAATATAGTTTTCTAATAATATTGGTCAATTAAACCATTTTTGCTTTAGGTATGTTCTGACTTTAAGTATTTAGGCAAAAAATGTGTATTACCTTAAAAATTATGCAATAACTTGTTTTAGGATACTCTTTTTTTTTCTACATTAATTCAAAAGTTTATAGAAAATTCTTTCTTCATTTACAACTTATGATTTAATACCATTATTAACTCCATATGAATACTAATTATTCCTCAAATAATGGCATTTATAAACATCTAGACATATATGCAAATGTTTAGGTAACCAATGCTATCTTTTTCCTCACTTCGAATGCCACATTTTTGTCATGTAATTATTAAAGCAATCATTCGAATCAAATTTAATTAAATGATATTTATCTGCAAGCATACTATTCAATTATATATTTACAGCTTTTCAAAGTTAAATATTAAAAAGCAATAAATGTATATAGTACTATGCATATTTTATTGGTTATATTTGAAAACTACTTAATATCTAAAAGTGGAATGTAAGAGAAGTTACTTAACTTTGGCTTTGAAAAGAATAATGTATAATAACTTCAAATACCTCAATGTCACTGAGAGAATCAAAAAAATATAATTTAATAAAAGACAAAAAAAACTTAATATAGATTAAGACTTCATTTTTAAAAATATCTTTAACAATTTTAACGTACTATTTATATTATTAGCTAATTTTTATTAATTTTATATATCAATTTTGAATAACATCAAATGAAACATAATTTGGAAAATTTGCTTCAAAAAAGATATAATCAAATATTCACTAAGAGTCACTAAATTTTTAGTTTATTTGAGATGTTTACTTAAAAAAAGAGTTTTTGTCAAAATAGCCTTGATGATACACACCATGTTTTCAAGTATCCTGAAAGATTGATTTTAATCGATCCTCCATTAAAAATTAAGCAGATTTGAAAGCTCTATTTTCAATATAGCTAATTATTGTTGCATGAATTTTTATGAATAATTAAAATTAAACGTTCTATAGACTTGTAATAATATATGACTTAATTAAATTTAATCAGAAAAGTTGATTCTTATTAATCTGAACATAATTAATAAATATTTAGGTGCAAGATATTTCACTACAATCTAAACTTTTTTCTAATCAAATCTAATCTTGAAAAGAAATTTAATTTGCATCAAATTTAATTGCTTACAATAGACCAACCCTTATTAGCTTTCGATTATAATTGAATTTACAATTTAAAGACGAAACTTTCATTCCGTCTGGCAAGATAATTGCAAAACATATTTAAATTTTATAATAGAGCCGAAGTGTAGTGAATGATAGCTTTGATTATAATAAAATTCCCACTTTCCATATTGTAACATGATTAAAGTATCTATTGTAAAAAATATTTAAAATACGTCAAAAAAGGTACAATTATCTTTTAGTTATGCAAATATTAGCTAGTATGGCTATCTGTGTACAAAACTCACAATTAAATTGCGCATTAAATTACACAACTAGGTCTAAAGTAAATTTAAATAACTAGAAGTATTGTTTACTTCTATTTAGTGCAAGACCTTTATTTTTTTATATTTTAATTAATTGATTGATTTATTTATAGTGTGAGTGGGGATAGTTAAGATTTACTAGAAATGTGATTTTGTGGGTAGGTAGGTATGATATACATTTCTAAAAAAATTTGTTTATATCTTATATATTATTTGTAAGAATATCATAAGAAACCAGAAAATTAGTGAAAACTATGTATCGTTTAACTAGAACGAGTGCTAATTAAAATAATGAAATTTAATTATTTTTCAAGATAATCAAAACTAATTTTTGTATTGCTTAAATTCCTTTATGCATTCCTTTACAGTGACGCAAGAAATATATTTCCAAATTAATTAAATAAGTAAGATTTTAATCTAGCTTATAATTATCGAAATGCTCATCTCTCTCTATTTTCAACTGCAATTAGATTTAACCAGGATTTAGCAAAATAATAAATCCTTTATTTCTTATTAAAATTAAAGAATCACCACTAAAAAAATTGTAATTACTCACAATATTTATTAAACTCTATACTCGGTACTACTTTAAATAACGACTTCTGCCATAATCTTAAAGATATATTTTAAACTAAAAAAAAAAATTTATTATCTTTAAACATAAAAAAAATCTTCTTAAAATACTTCGATAGTTCGATAGGTTAAATTTCATAATAGTTCATCAACCACTATGGAAAATACTGAAAAAGATCTAAAAATTGACCCAAAAGCATACCTTAGAGGTAAACTGAAAGTAGTTGTCTTATCATTTACTTTCATGGCTTTATTCTCCACTTTCAACTCTGCTTAAAATCTCGTAGGAAGTCTTTACACATCTTAAGGCTACGATGATTTAGGTTTGATTTCTCTTTTCGTTGTCTACATCGTATTTGCTTTCGCAAGTTTCTTCGCTAACTTCTTTATCAATAAATTCTCTTACAAAGTTATCTTCTTCTTCAGTAGTTTAGGTTATGTTGCTTTTGCAGCTTCTGGTATTTGGGTTTGCTCATGTAAGAATGCCTTACACGAAGGTGCCTGCTCCAAGGGTGTAATATACTTCATAGTCCTTGCATCTGCTGCCCTTTGTGGTTTCAGCGCTTCTACTATTTGGGTAGCATAAGGTGGTTATATTGATTCAATCAGTTAAGATTTCCCTAACAAAAAAGGTACTCTTTTTGGTATTTTCTGGGCTATTAACTAGGGTAGTTAAATTGTTGGTAACTTGATGGGTATGTTCATTCTTAACTATCTCGATAACCTCTATTATTTCTTAATTATGACATTCCTCGGATTAGGTGCTTCTTTCCTTTTCCTTCTTCTCCCCAGTGTTAACAAGAAGAAAGAAGAAAACGGAAATCAAGTTTCTGCTATTTCATAAGCCAAGAGTGTCTTCGTTTTAATGGGAACTAGAAAAGTACGTCCTTTCTTACCATTGATTTCTCTTGCTGGTGTTGTTGTTGCTTTTTATAGTGGTTTCCTTTCAAAGCTCGTCAACAACTCTATTTAAGCTGATACCAATACTGATGATGGCAAAGACGAAGTCAGTAAAAAACTTTCTTTCGTTTTAATTGTTCTTGGTTGCAGTGAAGTTATTTCAGGTATTATTTCTGGTAAACTTGCTGATAAATTTAACATTTACAAAATTGCTATATTTGCTACTATTACTGTCTAGATTGCTCTTTTGCTTTCTTTCTTAGGTCTCTACACTAACAGCTACTTGGTCTGCTTCTTTGTTGCCGCTTGCTGGGGTTTCAACGATTGCTTCTTACAAAATGTTACATCTGTAATTTGTTCAAAGGATTATGAAGGATAACTCGAAATCTTCTAAATTAATCGTTTCCTTTAAAGTATCACAGTAGCTATTGTTTAAATCATTAATGTCCTTTTGAAGAACTCTCCTGATTATATATTCGTTTTTATTATCTTTATTTTCTAGATGGTTACTAATTACTTCACTACCTATTTAGATAAGAAACCAGTTAGTCAATCTACTACAACACTTGTAAAAGCTAATTCTGATGAAGTTCATCATGATTACGAACTAGAAAAATTAAAAAGCAAAAACTCAACCGATAAGCCAATGCACTAAAACCTTGAGACTCAAGGTGTTGCTGTTGCTTCAGCCAGTTGAGTAAATATATATATATATAAATAAATAAATGGATAGCCTTTACTTTTGATTTAAATTTACTAAATGACTTTATAATTAAAAATTTGACTTTTTCGATAAATAAAAAATGTGTTTATTTCTGAATTATATTTGCAATTATATGTATAATTTTTCTATATTTCTTATGATATTTTCGATCATATTTTGTAAACATTAATAATAATTTATCAGATTCATGGATTTGAAAATAAAATTCTAATCAGTACATTAGTAAAATTTTGATGTAAATTTATGTAACACAGTAAACTTTATTACGTAAATAAATAATAAAAAGAGACAAAATAGCATTCTTAATATGATATTTATAATTAACAAAGAATTATTAACATATGTTTAAGTTTATTCTATGGTGTATAAGATAAGATTCTAATATCATTTTACTGATAATAGATATTAAAGTTACAATAATTAAATTTATGAGCTTTTTTTATGAAAAAACTGTAATTTGTTGAAGGAAATATTAGGTAAACAAACTAAAATAAAAAAAAAAAATCATTTACTTTTAAAACTAAAATAGATTTAGTGTATTTTCCTTTTTAAAGATTATTTATTAATTAATGAGTTTGTTTGATAATAATAACTCATTTTAGATTTAAATTAAAATAGATGTAAATTAAAAAGTATATATATAGCAATCATTTACACCTTAAATATTACTGATAATCCTATTTTTAATTTATCAATCAGAATCACTCTATTAAATGTCTAAGATTTTAGTGGTTGTAATTATTTTAATATTTCTGCTTAATAATCAAGTATAAATTTAAGTATGCTAATGAAATCTAGATATCATAACAATATAAGAGGTATTTACTAAAGTTATAGTAATTAAATAATAATTTTGTCATAAAAAAACATTTCTTACATTTATCCAGAAATTTTTAATTTAAATCAATGAAAAATCAAAACCGTGTTTATATTAAGAAAGATTAAGAGAATTCTAACAAAAATAATATTAAAAAAATACTATAATTTCATAATTCATAAAATAAAAATAAATAAATTATTACAATAATTAATACTAGAAAAAATGTACAATAAACATTCAATATATTTTGAAATGAAGCACTAATCTAAAATAATAACTTATTTATTAACATAAATCTAAAATTTATATTAGAATATATTATTTTTTTATTTTATTTTATTTTTATTGGTTTCTAAAATAATGAATGAGTTGAAATTATAAAAATATATAAAATTTTTTTTATTTAAAAAATAAAATAAATAATAATATTGTGTGTAAAAAGGGGTATTGAATCTTAGAATTCTTTTCTATATATAAATATATATTTTTTTAATAATTTAAACTTATTTTGAAATAATCTAAGATTAATTTTTGAATAATTTCTTTAAATTTAAGTTAAAATTATATTTAGATTCAATAATAGTAAGAAAATTATTTAATATAAATAATTAGAATAAGATAAATCTTTTTTGATTAGTTTAAATTTCTAAATTTATTTTTAATGCAAGATTTGTTTTACTAAAATAAATATACCTTCAAACTAATTCTATTTAATTTAAATAAAAAATTAATTGCTAATAATTATTACTTTTAAAAAACTATTTTTTTAAATAGTTTATTATAGTTAAACAGCTTCCAAATAAAATTAAAATGAGTATTTTATGCATATCTATTTAAGAAGAGTCAAATGATTTTATTGATTAAACTAAGATCAAAGAAGCCTATTTTCTATGACATTAAAAATAATTTTCAAAAAAATATACTAAATAAAAAATGATATAAACATATTTTAAACATCAAATAAATCATTTTTGTAATTTATCTGTTTATTTATAAATGACAGACGGATTTAAGATTAATAATTTATTATAATTGTATTTTATTTTTAAGGATATATTTTATTTTTATTAGCAGATAATTCTCTTATTCATGACATTAAACCTTAAGTGATTCTATGACGCATACGGTCTTGATCATCATCTTTAGGTAAAAAGATGACTCTTGCACCTTATTAAGAAATCATTTTAATTGTCTCTAGATATCTAATTTGCATAGCTGCTTTTGAATTCAATTCATTAGAAGCTTCTTTCATCAACTTAGCAGATTCAACATCGGCTTAAGCTTAAATTAATTTACTTGATGCTAATCTCCTTTCTCTTGCTGCAGAAGAAAGGGATTATTATAAATCTTAGCTTAAAGCAATATCTTTTATTAAAATATTTTCAACATCTATTCCCCTATTAGATTATTAATAAAACATTTTAAACTCATATAAAATGGATTTTTAATTTAAAAAGAATGTAAATTTGAAATAAATTAAGAAGAATAAACTGAAACGTATTATTTAATTTATTTTTTTTTTTATTTGCTTGTTTGTTTATTTAAATTGAGTGATGTTGAATTACTTTATTGAGATAGTATAATTTGTTTTTTATTTTAAAATGATATTTATTAAATAGCTCAAATTTTAAATGATTTATTTACCATTCATCTGTGTATTTATCTACTTCTATTCTTAGATCTGAAGAAATTTCCTCACGCTTATCGAATAAATCTTGCAAAACATACTGACCACAAGTATTTTTAAGACATGAATAAGTAAGTTGTTCAATTGCTAATTAATAATTTTCAATTCTAAATATTGCCAACTTGGGGTCTTTTACTCTAAAATAAACTGTAGCATCAATAGTAACTACGACATTATCTTTTGTTAATATTGATTGTTTGTCTAAATCAATAACTTAAAGACGCATATCAACTTATATAAGCTTATCAGTACAAGGATTAACATAAATCAATCCAGGTTTGGTTTATCTAACATACTTTCCAAAACGAGTTATAAGACCTGATGAAAATTAACGTACTTGCATGTATGGGTATTCTACACAACAGCAAAAAACGCAAGGAATCCATGTTCTTAAGCAGCCACAGCAATCACCAAAATATTTTTAGCATTTGGCGTAACCAGTCATCTAATCCCAACCTTCATCTCCTTCCTTAATAACTAAGTGAGGAATCTTTCTTTTTTTGGATAATGATTCTAAATTTCCAGTAGGAATCATTTCTTTTAATCTAAATTGGTAAGCTAATAAATTATTTAAATAAATACTATGAGTTTTTTTTTGTAGCTGATTTGTTTTGAAAATCTAAAAATGTCTTTTATATAATCTATTTATTTATTTTATATAATAAGGAGATTAAAAATTATACTCTTGTTTTGTTTTGCTTGACAAGCTTATTGATATACTTATTAGTTTTTAAAATATCAAAGATATTGATAGATATTTGATTGATAATTATTGCTGATAGTTGGCTATTTATTTAATTTCCTTAATTATTATTTATTTATTTATGTATTCAATCGGTTCATAGTTCTCTAAATTCGTTTCTATAGCCCATATAGTTAATAAAGTTTTCATTTATTATTTCTAATTCGACCAAATTTTACTTTTTCATAAAAGTTGATGTATCTATAATATATCATAAACATTTGACCACTTTCGATCAAATTATAATAATTAATACAATTAAAATTATGTTAAATCTGAAACCAAAAATATATTGTTTTATTTATATTAAAATTCTACCATAACAAATTAATCCTAAAATTGTTTGCTTTATCAAGATTGCAAATTAAAATAAATAAATTATTTTAAGAAATAATTTAATTTAAAATTTTTTTCGCATCAAAAATTAAAAATTTTAAAAATGAAACTTTGAAAATTTGTAAACAAATCATGAAAGGATTTTACTTAATTAAAAAAAATCAATTTAAATCAATTTAAAAAAATAAATAACAGGTTCAACAAATAAACTCTAAAGTTTTAACTTAAAAAATTAAAATAATTGATAAAAAAATAGAAAAAAAAGTTGATAAATTTAAATTTGATTTAAAATATTTAAAATAATTCTTAGAAATTATGGATCATTGATTGATTAATTAATTAATTTAATTCATTAAAAGTAAATTTTGGCAGATAATTAGTTAATATATCTAATTATCATTTATTCTATTAATTGAAATATTAGTAAAATTCATTTGATATTTTAAATTACTGATTAAATGAGTGATAATTATGATAATGATATTGAAGAAGATTTAAACTCATCATCAATTAAAGAAGAAAGCAATTAATATTATGAAGATTTTTAGTCTTCTTCAAGTTAAATTAAAGAAAATAATGTTGATAAAGGAGATGGTTAAAAGCAAGAAGGGAAAAAGGAATAGTAATCTTAGCTAGCTTAATAGCAATCATCATTATAAGATGAAGAAGAAAGTTAATATGACCAAGATTTTGATGATGAAGAAGACAATAAGATTAGTTAATTGAAAAATGATTAATAAAAATAAAAATAGCAGTTAAAACCAACATAATCTTAAATGAACCAATAAAATTTGTAAGACTAATAGAAAGTTGAAAATCAATCTTAAGGATTACAAGAATCATTTAAAAGTAGTATTAATGAAGATTAACTTAAAAAATAACAGATGAGCTTTATTGGAAATTTAAATAAATTCGTAAGCGAATAATAAAATGAAAATAAGTCGTTAAATAACACATATGAATCATTAGCACTCACAAATCCTTCAACAGAGCAGAAAAAAATAAAAAATGAAAGCTAAAAACCTCCAATTCCTACAAAATAGAATTTTATCAAAGATTATATTGAAGAGAATCCCAAGGTTAAAAATGATATCGAATAGGTTCCAAACGATGAAGAAATAGAAGAAATAATTAGAAAAAATTAGCAAGATTTCTTATAAATAATAAAAAGAAATTCTTAGAAAAATTCTCCTGTTAGATAAAAAGAAGAAGTTTCAGAATATGGTAAATTATAAAAATAGATATTTTTTAAGAGTTAATATAAATTTTTCTTTTAGGTTCTGAGAATTAATATTATGATGAAGAAGAAGAAGAAGATTTATAGGTTATTTATGAAACCGATAGAGAAGATAGTTAAGCAGGAAAAAGTTCTTATAATGAGTCTTTTGATAATCATTATTATTCAAAAAGTTACGGAAGTTCAGTATATTAATAATATTCAGCTCTCAATGCTAGTTAATAAGAAGAAGAAGGTGACTAATACTACGAGGACTCGTAAATGAAATAAAGAGAAGTTTTAAAAAACAAAAAGCAGACCCAAAGTGAATATGAAAGAATAATTAATAAAAAGAAAATGGAGCTTAAATAGCTCTAAGAAATATAAAAATTAAAGTAATAGCTGAATGTTAATATAGATATAGATGAAGAATAAATGCTTAAAATAGCTAAAAAAGCTAAACAAAAAGAAAAGGAAATAGAAGAAATTAAGATTTTATAGGATAGAATGAGGTATGGATGCAAAAAGTGTGCAGAGTCAAATACCTAGAAAGATAGAGAGGCCTATCGTGAAGAAAACGAGCACTTAAGAAAGGTTATAAATGAATAAGAAGCATAAATAAAACTACTCAAAGTTCAGCTAAGAAAATCAGGAGATAGGAATTTAGATAACTCTTATTCTTCAATAGGAAGTGTTTCTACAAGCTTTTAGAGAAAAATGGAGGAATTAGAAAATGATAAAGAAAAGTTAAAAGAAGAAAATTAATAGCTTAGAAATTAGATGAAGCAAATAAAAAAGTCAGCATCAAGTTAAATTAGCAGGCAACAAAGGCTCAATAATGAAATTTAGAAAGTTATGGGCTCAGATATAAGAAAGCTTTAAGAAAAAGAAAATAAAAAACCTTAAGATCCAAATTTAGAAAAATAGTATAAAGCGTTGACTGAAAGACTTGCAGAGCTTAGGATAGACTTAGAAAAAATGATTAAAAAATATGAGGATTAAAAATAAAAAATAAAAGAAAAAGATGAATAAATAATAACTTTAAAATAGAAAGTGCAAGGTCGTCATTTCTAAAAGCAAATTGAAAAGATTAACGAGCTTTAAGCTATTGTAGATAATTTTGAAAAAGACAAAGATCAAATACGTAATGAAATGTAGCTTGACAAATAACTTTAGTTGCTGTTTCCTAAATAAATGGTTTTGATTTGTAATTTCTTTAACATTTGTGTTGCAGTTGAAGACATTTAAAGAGGAAGATAGTAAATATTTTTTATTTATTTTATCAATTAATTTTATTAATTTTTAAAAAGTTCAAGGATTGCTAATATCATTTCTAGTAAAGCGAAACCGTTTATAAGCTATTTTAAAAACATCTTCTAATCCATAAAAGATGCTATCAAGTTTAAGATCACTAAGAATCCAATTGATCATCCTAAGTAGTAAGAAATTATAAGAGCAACTATAAAGGCATGGAATGAGTCTCCAGAGATAGTTGCAAGACAAATGAGGTCTTAGTAAAAAGAATTGAAAGAACTGAGAGTAAAATTTAATGTTTAAAAATAATTTTTGTGGATTTATTTTGTTTAGCTTAATTATATAGATTTGGATAACCAAGTTGAATATCTAAGATAAAGAAACGAGCTTTTAGAAAAAGATGTAGAAATTCTAAGGCAAAGAAACAATGTTGTTGAAACTAGGCTAAGTGTGGATAAAAATAAATTAGTCAATAATGTGATAATTTAGTTGAAGCATCATGCAATAGAAGACGAAGAACAAGATTATTTGTTAGAGCTCAAAAAATTAATAAATATTATAAAGGAGGGTCCTCCAATCCTAATATCTTAAGCTGAAAGAGATGCTTTTAAAAAATAATAAGAACTTGAGGCTGAAAAAGAAAGAAAAAAAAGGGAAAGAGAAGAAAGAAAAAAGTAAATGGCACTTAAAAAACAATAAAAGCTAGAAGAAAAGAGGGAACGTGAAGAAAAAGAAAAAGAAGAATAGCTTTAGCTATAGAAATAAAAAATTAGCAGACCTTTCTCTGCATTAAAATAAAAATAAATTGTGACTCCAGTATAAAATAAAGAGCCTCGACCTAGCTCTGCAAAAGTTCAAGCTAAAAAAGAAGCAACTTAAAGTACCACTTCCATCTAACTCCTTCCTTCTCATTAAAGATTAAAAGAAGAAAATAAATTAAATGTAAATAGTAGCTAGTAAGATTCTCTCAACAAAACAAAAGATAGCAAGAATTTCAGGGTTAGTACTTTAACTAGTAAGTCTAAGTAAAGTCTAACAGCAACTAATAATAACTAATAATGAATCAAAAACTCTAATAAAAAAACAAATTAAACATTTTAATTATCTCCTTAATGCAAAAATTTATTTATTTACTTATTTGTGCCTTTATCATGTTCATAATTCAAAATTAAATTAAATTTTATATTTGCATCTTATTTGATAATATTTAGTATGGGATCTCTCAAAAGTCTTTATCTTTTATTTACACAATCTCAATAAAATTAAAAAAATTTTTTAATAAAAAATGCCTTCACTCGGGATCGAACCGAGGACCGTAAGATCTTCAGTCTTACGCTCTCCCAGCTGAGCTATAAAGGCTTAACGATATATAAAATAGTATTCATATAATTATTGGTAAAGCAAATAATAAATATTAGATTAAATAAAGGAAATTATTTTTATGAACTGTTTTAACCATTTTTTAATTAAATTTATAAACTACTTTTTTATAAAAATAAATAAAGTGATAAAAATAATAACTTTCATACATTTTGTGAATACTTGTTAGGATAACAAATAAAAATATACTAAGAAACAAGAAGTAAATAATAAAAATTAGATAAATTACAAAAATTTAAAAATAAATATAAATATTCAACTTTATCAAAAATCAAAATTTTTGAATAAAAAACAAATCAAATTAAATTAAATATTAATTATTTGTGATTTCAATCATAAAATTATTAAAAAAAAAGATACATTATTTTTATTATTCATATAAATTTCAAATAAAATAGCAAAATTTTCTAAAATGGCTTCCAAGATCTAAAGCGATATCGAAATTACTAAAGATGACTAAAACCAAATTAACCAATTCAGTCGTATTAACATGCACTGGAATGAAAAAAATAGAACCATGTAAAAGAAAAATGAAATTTTAAACTAACTTGATGATGCTGCTACTGAATTAGAGTTATGCGATGATGAAGAAACAGTATAAGTAAAGTACGGTGATTGCTTCTTCCATGTTAAGGTAGAATAGGCAAAGTAATACGTTGAAGAATAATAAACTTAAACAAAGAAAGAAACAAATGAAATATCAAAGGTTATGGATGAATAAGAAAAGAAAATGAAAAAACTCAAGGCAGTTTTGTACACTAAATTTGGTAATTAGATCAACCTTGAAGAAGATTGAAAATATTAAAAAAAAGCTTATAATAATTAAATAATATTTGTTAAATCGTTAATGTAATTATTTTATAGTTCATTTGTAATCCTCTCATAATTTAATTACTAAAAAGTAAGAAAGATGGTGTTTGCATTATTATTTATTTATTTATTTACTTACAAATTTTTATAGATTTTCTTTCAGCAAGTAAGTATGCAGGCAGATAGATAGAAAAGTCAATTTTGATAATTAAAAAACAAATATTTTTTACTTCTAAAAAATAAATTTCTAAATATTTCTTGATCTCTAAAATAACTTAAGTAGAATTTTCTTTTTAATTATTATTAGTTTTTAAATAATTTATTCTAACCTTTAATAAAATTTATCTTAAAATTTAATTATGTATTTATTATGTATGAGTTGCTAAAATATTTGTAAACGCTTCAACTCTTTATTAAAGTTTAGTTGTATTAATGTTTAAAGAAAAATATTTAATAATTTACTTTTTTTTATTATTTATTATTTAAAATATTAAATAGATCTTTATTTTACTCTATTGTTTAGAATAAAATATTTAGAAAGTTAAAATAATTTAGTTTAAACTAAACCAAAAACAATTTTTTGGAAGCCTTTTATTAAATAAATTATTTTTATTGGGAAATTTTAAGAAATAATATTTATTGACTTATAATCATAATTTTTAAAATGAAATATTTTAAAAGAGTAATATACATAATTTTCTATACTAACTAATATTTAAGGAATTTCTATCTCTAATTGAAAAAAGCTATTTAAATCAATGCCTCTCCATATACTATTCATATTAAAATCCTCATTGTATCTTGAGTTCATAAAATTTTTAATTAAAAATTTTCTATCTGAAAGCTGAAAAAAAATATTCAGAAAAGAGCATCTACAACAACTATTATAAAATCATCAGTATATCTTATAATCATCAAATAATAATTATAAATTGCTGATTTTTAATTAAAAATTTAAAAATAAAAACAAAATGGAGCAAATCAATAAAATAAAAGAAAAATATTAGGAACTTATATTTTTAAGTGAGGGAAAATTTGATCAATCAAATGTTTAGTTGAAACAGCTATTACTTGTTCATTCATTTAATATCGCTAATAGTTTAGATTGCGTTGGATTAAATGAAGAAGATCCTGAAGAAAATTAAATTTTACCAGAAAAATGGAATTAAAGTGATGAAGGAGTTTATTCTTTTAAATACAAAAACTCTGAAGATAAAATAGTTTACATTTTTAAATTTATTTTTGATGAAGATGTTTTGAATGTTAATGCTGTTTCCCTCAGTGATTCTTCAAAGTTATATTCAGTTACTCTTAAATTAAGCGAACTTAATGTTGAACAAATTGATAAAAATAATAAAACTTTTGAATTATACTAAAAAGAAATTTTAGATAAAATTATTGTAAAGAATCAAAAAAAGCAAGAAAATTCATCATCTTACTCTTCTTCTTCTTACTCTAGGAATTAAAATACATCTCAATAGTACCCTTTAAATTACCCTTAAAATTCTCAAAGCTAACAACCTGGATTTGTTGATCCAATGAGGGACTATGGCAGAAGTGATTTGCATCCTAATTTTGGTAATCCTTTATTTATAGGAGGAGGATAAGGTAATAACCCTTTTACAAATCCATATGGAAGAAACTAGCAACCTAGATTTGATCCTTATGGACCTAATGGAATATCAGGAATTCCAGATGATATTTAGCCTGATTTCTTCCCAAACAATAATTAAGGACCAAACAGAGGAGGAAATAGAGGACCTTTAGGAGGACCATTCGGCGGTGGTTTCGGAGGTGGCTTTGGAGGAGGCTTTGGTGGCGGATTTGGTGGAGGTTTTGTTTGATTATCCACTATATCTATCTAACCTTTTTAAAATGTATTAAAAATAATAAAATAATTTATTGGTAATATATACTTTATATCAATTATTATTTTTTTGTATATAGTTTAAGTTAATTAGAATATTTTTTTACAATTTATTAATAATTTGAGAAACTAACATTTATCATTAGTAATTCTTTATATAGAATAATTGTATTGAGAAAGAAATTGTCAGAATATCAGCTTTTAAAATTTATAAATATTTTCAATCTTCACTTAATTTAATAATTCAAATCTATTAAAACAATATATAAACACATACATAAATAACTATTCAGTAAACCTAAAAACAAATGATATCTGGTAATAGAATGGTAAAAAAAAATCATAATTAAAGTAATGATTAAAAGCCTGTAGTCCATAAACTCTCTGATTATGCTTATGATCATAATTCTGGAGGTAATGCATACTAAGTTTTCAAACCTAAAAAGCAAAATTTAAATAAAGTTGACGATTCATTAAAATCTAATAATCCATAAATTTAAGATAGAAGGTAAAATCCAAGAAATTGTTAAATTAGAGAAGGGATTTAAAATGTAGAAAAACCAAAGTTTATGAGCGTAGCTAGGCATGGAGTAAAAATAGGAGGTTTAGTTATAGGATAAGATAAATGGCATTGTAAAGTTTGCAAACTAGTAAATTTAAACTCTACTGCCCAGTGTTTAAGATGTTAGTCTAATAAAGGAGAGCAAAAGTAAAGTAATAATATAGAGTAGAATTTAAATAAATAAAAAACAAATCAAAATAATCTAAGAAACAGATAAAGCATAAAGAATAAGCCATTATGAAATTAAACAAAAAAAAGAATCTCAGAATATTCTATAAAATCAGATATAATTATATTTTAACATTATTATTATTATTAAGATAATTTTCATTTTATATTTAAAAATACTTAAATTGATAGATAGTTAAATAGATAATACTATAGAGTTTCATTTTTTATTGTTTTTATATGCACGTTTCTATTCAAAAACTTTAAGTTTTAGATCTTAGTTTCTATTCAAAAAATAATTATTTAACTTTAGGTTTTAAATTAGAAAAAATTTTAGTTATTTTATTATTTAGAAATATTTTAATCAAGACTTCTATCATTCTTTTAAATTTTCATTTTATTTTTAAATATATGCTTAATATGTTTCATCTATAAACTTTTTCACTTATTCTAAGTAAATCTTTTGTTTAGGGATGCAGTGTGGGCCATCAAATTTTAAAGTTTATTTATTTTTATACCACTTCATTAAGGCTTAAGTCCTATCAAAGGGAACTACTTGATCTTTTTCTCCAACTAAAAATAACGTTGGAACTTCTATTTATTCTTTTTCTTCGTATAAATCATTAACAAACTTCAAATTTTCATTAATTACTTTAGGTAAGCCTACTCCACATATATTTATTATCATTTTCAAATTTTAAAATATATTTTTGTCTCTATTTTTTGCATAAAAAAGACTGCCCATAAGACTTCCTTATGAAAAGTTTATAATTATATCAATATCTGGATTTTTTTACACTACTTCAAGAAGATGCTCTTCAGATTCATCATAAAAATGATAATGGGCTTCAGTTAGTACCCATCTACCATCAAAATCTAAAGGGTCATCTCTATTTAATGCTAACCAGCACCTAAATGGATCTTATGGATCATTTGGAAGTGTTTTATTTGGAGCAACTGGTAAAAGCACATCACGAATTTCATAATTTTTAGAAAAAAATTTAATCCAAGGCTATATCTTTTCTTCTATTCTCTCATAGTATTATTAAAACCCATGCAGAACTAAAATTTTAAAGCTTGGAAGAACAATTTTTGGAGGTTCTTGCTTTACCTTTTTCTTTTTCTATTTAGGTTTACTTTCTGATTAAGAATTATTCATTTAATTATTTTATTACTCCTTATTTAAATCTACTTCTTAATTACAATTTTATTGATCATTAATGCTCAATTTTTCTAGATCCTATAATTGATCTTATTGCTATTCTTGTTAAACCTTTTATTCTTCTTAGATATTATTTTCGTTTTAAGCAGTTTCCATTTCTTTTTATTCAAGTTATTTAATAAAATTTCTTAAATTAATTTAATTAAAAAGTATAAAATATCTTTAAATCAAAGTAGGAATTAGTATTGGTAAAATTATATTTTTAAATTTACTTCAATTTATATCTTCTTATTTACATCAATTATTTATAATTCAGATAATAACATATTTTAATTATTTTCTGTAAAATAAATTTATTTTATTTAATTTTGAAAAATATTTTTTAAATAAAAATAAAATATTTAAATTTTAACTAAAAAATAAATTAAGTTTAGAGTTGGTATTAATTATTAAAATATATCTTAATTTGATTTGAAAACATATTTATTTATAAGCACACAAGTAATCTAATGATTATCAATATAGGATTTTTCAAAATTTAGTAGCTTAGAAATTTTGAAAATTTAACTGAACTCAAAAGAATCAAATCTTTAAATAATTAAATTAGTATAATGTCTGTATAAAATTGTGAATAAATAGAAACAGATAATTAAGAGAACCAAAATTTATTGGATGACTAATGCGATGTCTAAAATCAATAAAGTTTGATTTAAATAGATGAATAAAAATCTCTAGATTAGATAGAAAAAGATCATAACGTAATAGCTGAAGGAGCGAATAAAGAATTCGATTCACTCAGCAACATTAATATGGATTTAGATTACCAAAAGTATTTAAACAATGAAGAGAAACAAACTTTGGAGAAACTGCAAGATAATACTCAAATTACTATTGAGAAGTATAAAGACGTTAAGCAGTAGTCATCTTAAAAAAAAAACTCAGATACTTTAATGAAGGGATCTGATATGAATTCTCCTACAAGTATGGAGAGCTCACAATAAGCATAGTCATGTATTACCTTTTATTAATACAAAGCAGGAAAATAAAATTAAAGTAATAAAATGTTTGATTCTGTGAATTCATATCAAAGTGATAAGTACCCTAGGTTTACTTCAAAGAAATTAGAGTAAACTATTCTAAAATTAATTTATTGTATTTTTTTTTTTTTTTCATTTTGGATACAATATTCCTAATTCTTTAAAATCATAAGCTCTAACATTGAAATTCTATAAAATGAAAATTTATTTTATAATTTTAATTAAATTTTATTAAAATTATTTATAAAGCCAGTCTGAGTAACTAACACCCTAAAATGCCAGTTAAAAATAGGTAAATAGTGGTAAAGGAATTTAAGAAAATATTAGTCATTAACAATTACAAAATTATTTTGAAGCAGTTTAGTAGAATGTATCTAAAAGAATTAGCTTTAACAGTTTGTAAGAAGATCAAAAAATTTAAGTTAGGAGTCTAATATAACCTTAATCTAGTGATGAAAAATAAATTGCTTATATTAATAGAAGAGAAGAATTATCACCAAACAATTTACAAAAAGAACCCTATTTTTATTCTTCAGGGTTTAGTTTTGAGAAATTTAAATCTCGAGCTAATCCTTAACAATATTATACAAGCTTTAAATTTAAAAGTGATAAGAGCTCTTCACCATAATCAAAGAGATCTAAAAGTAATAAATACTCGTAAGATGAGATACTAGATAGTAATTTAGATTAATAAGCAAAGTCTGATTAAAAGCAATCGATTACAAAACTGTAAAATTTAGCATAAAGTTAAAATAGCTCATTGCTGAACTCTATGCTTTAGTCTAATCCAGTAAAGAAATCTCTTGAAAGTTTAAAAAGCAGTATGCAAAATCCAATTTATCAATCACCAAATTAGAATAAAAAATTGAAATAAGCTAACAAATCCTATAAAGAAAATGAAATATAGAATGATTAAAATTGGTAAAGTTAAAGTAAAAAAAGAATAAATTCAAGCTAAAAGCAAGGAAAGTTGAATAATAATTAGCTAAAGTCCTAATAATCATCTAGTAAAAAAAATAACCACCATAATAAACATAATGATTATAGGAAAAGTTTAATAACTCCTTCTTGTTTCTATTTTTTAGATGAAACCTCTAACTTATCTATACTTAAAAATACTTTAATACAGTGGTTTGAAAACGAAAAAATTTCATTTTAAAATAAAGTTGATTAATTGTTAATGAATTAAAATTGTATTGATTAAGAAACCTCTAAAAAAAACAAATACATAGTGAGCAACTAAGAATTAGATTTTATGCAAAATTTTTTAATTGATTTTGAAGTTTTATTGACTTAAAGCAACGGTATAGTAAATTCTAAGCTAGAAACAAAACTCTAAGAATTTTTAAATAACGAAGCTCAAATTGTTGTTAACAGAATAAAAGATAAAAAACCTTCAACAACTAAAGTAAAATAAGAAATTCTTACAAAAAATAAATACGATAATAGTTTAAATAGCAGTTAGTCTGAAAATAACTTAAAAAATTCTTACAAGAATGATTAATTAAAAGGCTTATCTTAGTAAGCAGAGGCTTGTTAAAAGCTTACAAACTTAGATTCAAGTATTTTCAAAACACTTTCTAATGATGAGCAAATATTTAACTACTCATTTCACTATTCTATACTTCAAGGGTTAGTGAGCTAAATAAATATAAAAACTTTAAATGTAAATTTTAATAAGAAATGTGTTCAACAAATTAAAAATTAATTTAATAAAGGAATAAAAATTCACGACAGAATCTAATCTTAAGACTAGTTTATTTTTAGCCTTTTTTTCATTTTTGGCTAACTTTTTTGAGTTCATACCTGTTGTTAATCAAAAGTTAGAGGTATTAATTATTTATTTATTTATTACATTTTTAGTAAATAATAAATTTAAAAAGGAAAAAACATGGGATTTCTGCAATAATCTCTTGACAAAATCAGGAATTATATTCAATTCAATATAAAAGTTACCGAGTTTGATAGAGAAACAATTATATAATCCATGTAAAATATCTAAATAAAGTAATTAAATTTAATGTAAAAATTAAAAGATTTAATTTAGGAATTCGAAGAAAGCTTCTAAGAAGTAGAAAACATAGTGTGTCAAGTAGACAAACTTCTAGACGACACCGAGTATAGCTTCTTCTTGAAGTTTATTTATTCAATCAAATCTTTATTTGAAGTTAAACATAATTTTCAATTTTAAATTAAATTAAATTAAAAAAATATTATTACTTAAATAGATTCTAAAAAATAATAACATCATTAACTTTGATCAGAAAAAACTATAGCTGAATCAAAAAAAAACTTAAGAATATTTGTAACAAAGAGAACAAAAGATCAAAGATGGAATTTAAATAAACTCTTATCTTTAAAAGTCAGTACTAGAATAAGAAAATTAGATTTAGTAATAATATGGAGTTAATTTTTAGGAGTGGAAAAGTAGTATCTTATAAGTTTAGAGGGATATAAATGCTCTTAAGGCGAAAGAAAAATAGCATAAATGGATAGAAGAGAGGTAAATAAAAAAAAAAGCTTTGGAAAAAGAATAGTTGAGAGATTAAGATGACTTCTATAGATATAAATAGTTTGTATTTTAACATAATTTTAATAAATTCTTTTACAAATTTTATATAAATTTAAGGGATAATAGCAGCAGTAGATAAACAGAGCCAGCAATCTTAAGAATAGAGATAGTAAAAGAGAAAGAATAAACAATTCCACGGAAATTAGAATGATAGAGAAAAATCACTAGAAATAAAGAAACAAATCAATGATTTCTGAGGAAATTGAAAAAACTGTAAAATTATTTTTTTTATTTAAGAGATCTCAATTTGGTTATTAAAATAAAATAATTTAGAAAAGTGAAATATCATTCAAATAAGTGTTGAAAAAATAAGCCATTGACAAAAAAAAATAAGAGCACATTGAGTTCGTTGAGAATGTAAAAGAAAAGAGAAAAGTAAGAGAATAATAAATAGAAGAGCTAAAAAAAGCAGAAAAGGAAGAGTATGTCTGGAAGAGAGCCTAGTAACTTTTAGAAAAGCAAAACAAACTGCTTTATGAAAGAGAATAGTTATTACAAAATTAAAGATATTTTTGAAAGATAAGTATCGAATTTCACCAATTTGTATTAATTATCAAATAAAAAAATAATTTCAGATTCAATCTAAAAATTTTGTAATTCTAATTTTATTTGTTTTGATTGGCAAATTAAAAATGAAATATTTATTTGAATTCAATATTTTTTTTATTTTCAAAAATAATCTTTAATTTTGATGGATTTAAAATTAATTAAAAAAATGTTATTAAAAATTCCAAAAAAAAAATTTAAAGTGCTTTCTTCTAAATTGCAAAAAAATAGTTTAAGTTTTTTATGTACTTCAAACGATGATTAGTAGCTTTATAATTTTAAGAAATAAAAAATTATATGTTTAATTATTTGGAAATAGTATCAAGTAAATGATTGCAAATATATTTAATTAATATAAAATAAACAATAAAAATATGCTACAGTATAATATTTATATAAATTGTAGAACCTTTTTATAAAAAAGCATGATTTTTATTTGAGACTGATCCTTCTAATTAAAAGGAATTTTTTAAATTTACGTTTATTTTGTAAATCTATTTGTCTTACTGGAACAAAAACATTAGCTTTAGATTAATGTGGTTTTAGATAAAAAATTAGGTCCAGCTAAATTAATTAGATATAAATATAAAATATATACCGACAGTAAATATGCTTTTTTATTATATCTATTATGTAATAAACATAATATTTATAATAATTTTATTACTTTGTATTTGAGTTTATATTATTTGTTATATTTTATTATTAAACTTATTTATTTTGTAGTTCCAGTCTTAAATTAATTAAAAATGCTTCGAAAATATTTGAAAGACTTGAACAAATAAATATATCTATTAGTTTAAAGCAGAGTTTTTTTTTTAGGAATTCTTTTTTAATTAAAATAGAGAGAATCTATCTATCTATAAAATTCATACCAAATATTTTTTACTAATTCAGGAGGGAGAATAAATTAAAAAAAGGAATAATGGAAAAATAGAATGTTACTTGAACTTTAAATGTGTGAGCAATCTATGGAATGTATCTATTAAACATTTTCAATGGATAAAATTTTTTTAATAATTAGGTGCTCTTTTTTTAAGAAATTTAATAGCAAGGTAATTTAACAAATTTATAATTTTTTGACAGAAGTAAAACTTTACTGATTAAATGGTAAACTGAAAAAAAAGAGAAGGGATGAATAATAAACATATAAAATAAGGATGGTTAGCAAGCTATAGATAGATGATACTTAGTATTCTATAAATCTCATCCATTTAATTAAAAACTACTTTCCAAATAAATTGTAAAAATTTAATTAAAAAAAAAATTAAAATTCACAAAAAATAGTCAGCTAAAAATCTTATAATTAGCGCATAAATATCAATCAATTAGCATATTAAATATCCAAATAATAAACCTTCACTGATATGTACAATTCTTCTTTCACTCATAAGTCATAGGTTTTAGGCAATAGCTATCAAAGCAACAATCCAGAAGTAAATGAAATAATTAAAAGACATGAAGAAATTGCTAACAATATAAAGAAGATGAGAAGCGCTAGCCAAGTTCCTCCAAGCTATGTAAATAATTAATTCTACACACCTACAGGAAGCATTTCAAATATACAAGATGATTAAAATGAAGTTGAAACCATAATTACAACAACTACTATGAAAATTACTCCATAAACATCTTCAATAACTAACTCTTATGCTCCCCAATAATATCAACGCTCAAATAATTTCTTAAACCCTAACACTCAATACTCTTAGTAGCAACCCTAGCAAACATCTGATCTTATTGAACAACTCAAAAGAGCTAACTAATAAATACTTAACATATCATAAGATCTTCGTGGCTATAATGATAACTTAAAAAAGAGCTAAATCAGCATAGGAGGTGGATTAGGATCTTCTCAGATATCTTATGCAAATTAATCTATGATATCCCCTATTTCTAGAAGAAACAACTTCGAAAGTTTTAATAACTACTAACCTAGCGTTAACAACAGTCAATATTTGAGTGCTGGAAATAACTATTAAAATCCTAGATCTGCTTCAGTTTACTCTTCAAGAACCTAATTACCTTAAACAAATTCTTATAATTAACCCTTATATCCAACTACAAGAGGAGCATCATAGAAAAGAGTAACTGAAATCACCACAACTACCTACAATAATGATTTACCTGTTCACTCACATTTATTAAATTCAGGCATAGCAAATAGCAGAGCAAATTTAGCTAGTTCACAAATTCATACTCCAAATGCTGCCTCATTAAACTAAATTGCCTCTTTAAATTAAATCAACAATTCTGACGATGAAGAGGATTATGTTAAAAGAATATATGTTAAAGGTGATGGCTTTGAATATGAAGAAATAGTTGACGAAGAAAATCCTTAAAACAATTACAAAGCTTTAAGAGATCAATACCATGATGAGTGGTAAAGACTTGACTACACTCCAGATTTTATTATCCCATTCCTTAAAATCTAGGAATAGCAAAAGGCTGCCTAGGTCTCTATGAGTTAGATGAATACTTCTCAAATATCTGGAGTGCATCTTCCTGCAAAATACGATTTCCAACCAAATTGCTAAAGCAGATATATACTTGATGAGTCTAACATTAACAAATCTCATGTAGACACAACTGCTAATGTTTCTTAGTCATATATGAGAGATGTTCCAACATACAAATCTTATGTCCCTTATAATTATTGAATAAAAAAATCATTTTAATTATTTTCAACTTAAATAAATAAATATAAATATAAATCTTTAAATAGAAATATTTTATATTATGTAGTACAAAAAACCTATGTATTTTATATCTCATTTTTATTACAAATATATACACAGCAGTAGCATTCTAAATATACCTATCTTTATATAAACATTACTTTCTCTTTAATTATGATTAAGTTAGAATAA
This sequence comes from Tetrahymena malaccensis 436, assembly GCA_000231845.2. Classification (NCBI taxonomy): domain Eukaryota; phylum Ciliophora; class Oligohymenophorea; order Hymenostomatida; family Tetrahymenidae; genus Tetrahymena; species Tetrahymena malaccensis. Next base: position 313,806 of record JH719993.1, on the reverse strand, counting down.
TTATGTGATTATTATAACATTTAATTAATAAATAGCTGGGAGAAATAATAATTTTAATTACTAAATACCATTAAATTTTTATTAACTTGATTATATCATCTCAAATACCTAAACTTTCTCTAAACCACTAATTTTTTTATAAAGTTGTCTAATTTCACTAATTAATAATTAATTTATTGTTTACAAAAGTTATTAAAATATCCAAAAAAATAAAGATTTACCAAACAATTAATTATTGGCTATTAATAAAAGTAATAAAATATATAGCTGAATATTTTTTATTTTCCTTACAGATTAATTTTCTTTTATATCTCATATTATTTACATTAGGTTAATAAAAATAATTGATTATGATTGTTTTAGTAAAATAAGAGTATTGAAAACAAGCCATTTTAAAGCCAGTTTTAAAAATAAATATTATCTAATATAAATTTGAATTGCATTTAAAATTAACAATTAAATAAACAAAATTTATTTTTTATGAATTTATTGTTTTTTGAATTATATTGTTTTATATTTTTAGTGTTTTTGTTGATCGATCAAATTAATCACTTCAAACTAAAAATTATTTTTTATTTATTTAATTTTTTTTAAATAAATATGACAACATATTTTTAGTTAATTTTATAAAAAATTACTTTTTAAAAATATATTACTTATTTCTATATGGTACTTTCTGTTAAAAACTATATTTAATTACCTCCAAAAAACTTTTTGAGCATTTAATTAAAATTCAAAATTAAAAAATTAATTTCTTATAAGGTTTAGAAAGAAGCAATACTTATAATTTACAATGGGATAATCTGAAAGTAGCAACCATTAGCAGCAAAAAGAAAAAATAACAAAAGCTGGAAATGAAAGTTAAGTTTCAGAGTAAAAAATTAAATCAGAAGTATAAAATACTCCTACGCCATAAGAAAATAGTAGCTTTAAAACTCAAAACTAGATAATTGAGTAATTGTCAAATTCAAGATTATAACTTAAATAGTAAAGGGAACAAGAAATAAAAAAAGTTAGCGAAAGCAAAGAAAAAGATGTCGTTTCAAAAATTTTAAAAATTATTGAATAAAATTAAGAATAGCTAGTTGAAATATTAGATGAAAGAGTACAGTTGATAAACTAAAATCTTGAAGATAAACTCCTAGTTTTAGAAAATAAAATGGATGAAATTAGTGATAAACTAAGAGAGTTTGAGAATGCCTTTTAAGATGAATTTAAATCTTAAAATTTCAAAGAAGAAATTGACTTACTTAGAAACGAAGTTAAATAAATGGTTGCCATATCTGAAAAATATATTAAAGATGAAACAAAGTTATAAGAAATATAAAATTTGTCTGTATTGAATAAATCTATTCACAAAGAAAATAAGCCAAGCAAAAAAGAGCTAAATCCTTTATACAATAAACTCTCGATGATGAGGGAAAAATCCAAGATATAAAAGCACATGAGTGATAGTTAGATTCTTAAAGATTTTGATGACAACATGGGTTACTTATAAGAAAATCACTATTAATATTAAAATGACTATGCATCTATGAACATTTCGTCACTTTTTAATTAGAATGGAATCTATAATGATCAATATAAATTCAATTCTAAAATTGAATGATAATTGAATAAAATTAGAATTTATTTTTACAAACAAAATAATTTTGTTCATATAATTAATTAATACAAGTAATCTAAATAATTATTCAATTTCAATACAAATAAATAAATACTTTTTTATAAGCATTTTTAATTATATTTTTACAAATATTTTTAAGTGTAGCAAAGAGAGTTAGTTTTTTTACATTAAAGCCAGAGTTGTAAAATTAAATATTACTTTTGAAATTTTAATTTTTGTTATGTTTTTATGGTTCTATATATTAAACCTATTGTAAAAATATTATTGATTAAAAAGAGAGTTGACATAAATTATTTAAAATCTATTTACAATTATACCTGATTTAGTTTTTATAATTATAGTATTATGATCTATTAACTGCTTAATAAGAAGATGCAAAAGTTAGTTTGTTATTTATATCCTTTTTCTAAATACTATTTTTTAGATGCTTGAATTGTTTGTCAGATGATTTCTTTTTATAAATTTTATGTTATAGAGCTATTTTAAGTTAACTCTTGCTCAATAGTCTCTCTTATAGGAGTTTTCTGTTTTATTATATCTTTTATTTAAATAATTTTAATGATAAAAAAAATTACCACTTAATTGTTGTTTGTATTAGAGGTATTAGAAGATGAGTTATTTCTATTTTTTAATTGAATATCTATGTATGATTATCTTATATCCCTATGAGATGGAGGAGGTTATTCTGAATATAAATCATGAAGATCGTTTCTGTCATTATCTATGTTTTATGCTTTGTAGACTCTATTTTAGGGGAGGTTTCTTTTATATTCTTAAAATTATTTTTATTTTAAAGTTGGAGAAACAGGAGTGTTTAACAAATAATCTTCTCCTTATTTTGAGTCATAACTCTAGCTATGTTATCTTGTTTAGTTCCATTTAAATACTGTTTTAGCTTATTCATTTAAGGAATCTGAAGGACTAAATTATCGATCAGTCTGTTTAAATAAATGTTAAAAAAATATAATTTTTGAATAAATAAAGAAATATTTTGATACATGAAGATTTTGTAAAGGATTAATTTCACTAGATTAAGAAATAGTATTATTTCTTGTTCTGTTGGATGAAGAGTTATATGTTAAAGTTTAATCATAGTAATTAGGTAATTTATTAGATGAATAATTTTGAACATATTCTTGCCTACTTTATGAGTGTGAAGCATATCTATCTATTTATTGCTTGGACCTAAACCTGTATTATCTTTATGCAGTTTTTGGTGTTTAAGGAGATGATGTATGACTAGATATATTGTTGCTTATGTTCTTTCTTGACTGTTAAAAATTAATATTTCCATTAAAGTTGTTGATTTCTGGTATTCCATAAAGTTGGTTATTCTAATTTTATCCATAAGGATTCGTAAAACCTGTAGGTGTGTTTATTTTGAGTCTTGGTAATATTTTTTATTTCAAATTTATATTGTTTATCTCAATTCTATTTGTCTCTTTATAGAATTCTTTCATTCCACTACTCCCATTTTTATGGATCACGTTTGAATTTTTAATATCTTGCTTTTTTTTTCTTTCATTTTACTTTATTATTTTTATTAGTTTTAATGTTTAAACCATAAAATTTTAAGTTACCTAGTCCTATGCTTTTTGAATTACTTTTTCCATTTTTTTCACTACAGAATGCTATATTCCTAAATATGTATTTGCTATCCCATATGCTTTAGTGTAAAGCTTTATAGACTCATCATCCTTAATATTTTATTTTGAAAAACTGTAATCTTAGCTTACTTTTAAATTGAGTGGTGCTAAATTTATTAAAAGTAAAGAAATTTATTATTTATTTATTTACCCTTTTTAAGTGTTCAAATTCCACTCCTAAATTATGGTAAGCTATAGCTAGAACTGCTATTCTATCATCAGTAACGATCTTTCTTTTCTTGAGTGCAGGTTCGTTTTATTACTAGTTTTATGATTAGGTTTTATAGAATTTAAGTGTTTAACTTAGCATTTCATCTTGTAGCATAATAATTGAAAGCATAGAGTGCTCTAATGCTTCTTCGTGCCTATCTAACTGACTTAAAACAGCACACAAGTTCAAATGAGTATCAGCCAAAGATACATCATTATCGTCTAATTTTATTTCAATTTCTAGAGCATTTACTAGATAATTGAGTGCTGTACGTAGTTTATTTGTACGTCGATAATAGCAAGCCATATTGTTAAATGTTACTGCTTTCATTTTTTATGAATTCATTTATAGCATTTCAGCCTTTCTCAGCTACTCTAAGGATTTATCGAATTATTCCATCTCTAAGTAAATCATAGCTGACATATTAAGCAGTTAGCAGAGCTTTTCTATACCTTTTTTAAACTAAAATTAATTAAGAATTGTTATATGAAATATTTTTTCAGTAAATTTTTAGTCAAAATAATCATATTTGTAGAATCTTCAAAATATTTATTTACCTCTGTTGATTCTTCCCCAAATTATTCTTTTTTAAGTGCAAGAATTTTTTCCATTAATCCTATGCCTTCAACGTATTTACCCTATTATAAATTAATAAATATAATTCCAATAATTTAGATCGTTAATTAACTTTCAATAATATGATTAAAATTTACAGATTTTTAATATGATTCAAGCTTAGATTAAAGTGCCTGAATACTCTAATTATCATCACTTTGCTGATTATTATTAGAGTTGCTGGCATCGCTAAAGAAACCGCTATTATTCATTAAAATGACGAAATCTCAATATTATATATTTAGTAGGTAGTATCTTTAAAATATAAATCTAATAATTAAATTTGATTTTTAATCTGATACCTTCTTAATCAATCAATCAAGTAAATTTTATGATTAATCCTAACTAAAATATCAAAACTTTCCAATAAGTTTGCTAATGCAACAGATTAATTAAATAACAATTAATAATATAAAATATTTAGTAAATTGAATGGTTAATTTTGATTTATTAATTGACTTAGAGTTTTGTAAAAATCTAAATAATCTTAATTTACTTTTTTATTAAACAAATAGCAAGCAAATATTAACCAATCTTAATACAATATTATATAAAAAAATTAATATTTACTATCTACTTGATATTGTTTTATATTATAATCAAAATGTCAAAGTAATTAAAATTGTATTAATTATCTTTAAATTTCTTTAAAAAAGATCTAAAAAATGTAAAACTAATTTATTATGTTATCAGCAAATATTTAATTTTTTTAGAGTAAATAAAAAGATAAAATATAAAAAAGATAGCTTTGAAAAGTTTGATATATCCACTTAATTTTTAGGTTGTGTTTATTCATATTATGATTCATTCATTATACAAACAAATTTAGTGATACAGGAAATATAAAAAAATAATAACTCCTTTTTCAATCATCGATTCTTTCATATATTTAAATATAGGCTTCTGATACACTGATTCTTTATGGTAAAACTTATGTGATATACAAATCTTGAATTTCGAACCAAGTATTATTGGCTTTATTTCTTACATGTATTTTATAAGTACCAGCTTTTGCTGTTCCTTCATGGCATATATTTACCAAAAGATTATATCTTAAACTTTTTCCTTCATCAATATCTTGAATTTTATGGAGAATAAATTATTTAATATTAAATAAAATAGTAAAATAAAGTTGTATTACATCCTTTCAAGTCAAGGTTGTTCAAAGGGAAACGAACGATCGTGGGATTCTTTTCTAAATAATATTTATTAAAGGTAAAACGTTCCATGTGTAAAATTAAATATTTAGGCAATTTTTTAATTCTATAAGTTTTTCTGTATTTAGGATTATCATGAGTAGTTATTCCATCAAATTTTTTCAAGAGATTGAAAAGAGGTTGCTCAGGAATGTTAATTTTTTTGTGGTCATCCTTGTGCAGAGGTGGAGGAGGGATGTTCAAAGTTAAATAAATAAATGGTTTATTTTCAATTTCTGGAACACTAGAATAACCAATCTGATTTTCTATAAAAATTAATTATGAAATAAATTAAATGTTTATATAAATATAAAAATATTTACATAAAGGAGTGTATGTATGAATTTCTACTTCACCTTTAAAGCATTCATCAATAAGATTTTTGTAGTTAGTGTTACTTAATTCAGATTGTATGTTATTTAAAAGCCAACTTAGTAATTTTATTGGGTCACTTTGTTCATTAATGGTAAACTTTTTCTTACTTTTCAAAACAATAGCCTAAAGAAGTTCGTGAGGAGAAACCTAGCCTTTGAAGTTTCTAGGATTCCATATTTTTTTAACAAGATTTGAAAAACGCTTTGAAATTAAAGTTTTTAAATCAAAGACATCTTAATTTACTGTATTATTAAAGCGAATAATCTAATTTCTTAGTATAGGTATCCTACAGAGAGCTTGTATGATGACGTTAACGTAATCATTCATTTTAATGTTATTCAAACCAACAAATCCAGGCTAATAATAAATACCATTTAATGCACGAGATTTTGTATCCATAGTATCTAAATTGGCTAATTATTAATCAGAATACACTGGTGCTAAATTATATTTGATATCATTTAAACTCTAATCTATAACTTCATAATTATCAGGCAAACAATAAACTTTGGCATTATGTAAGTTAATATACATATGATGATTTGTTTCTAAAGAGTGCAAATATGCATGAGTATTTCTACCTCTACCTTAATAGTATTTGCCACAAATAAGGCATGCATATACATTTAAGTTTGCTAATGAAATACTACAGAGCTTTTCAAAGTCAAAATCTAAAAGATGTCTCTTAATAGTAATAATGAAGGGACATTCTTTTCTGACATCATTCTTTTTTTCTTAAACTTCTTCATTCTATTCCTCATCATGTTCATTCTAAGTATTGTATGCGTCTTTTACTAATTAGCTATCTAATATTTCATCATTTCCAAGTTCTTGCTATTTAGTATTATCATCCTTTATTTTAGGTATTTTTCTTTTTCTCTCTCCATCTTCTTCTTGAATGTCATCAATAACTTCCTATGTGTTTTTTGAAAGCTCAAGCTCTTCTAAAAGCTTTTGCTTTTTGCGAATAATTTCTTCTATTTCTTGTTTATACTTAGACATTTATTCAAGTGCTTTTAAATGAAATAATTGAAATGTGAAATGATCTAACTTTTAATATTATTTATGAAAACTTATTTTATTTTTTAATATCTTTCCTAAAATATAAAATAATCGTCTAGAAGTTTTATGTAAATTTAATCATTATAAAAATATTTTGCTTTAAAATAAATAAAAAAATCAATATCAATAAAATTTTATTTTTTCAATTTGTCTTAGAAATAACAAAATCATTTTATTAGAATATTTTTTATTCCAATAAATTAAATCATTTTTTGATTCTTTAAAATTTTTTTAGCAAAATTATTTTGATAAAATTAAATTAATAATTTAAATGTTCTTTTCAGAAAAACATTAAAAGTATAATTTAATTTATTTTTAATTAGTAAATTTTGTTAAATTTATTTTATTTTTTTTAAACAGTAAAATATTATAGAAAGTTTTAAAATTGTTTAAAAAATTAAAAGTAAAAATAAATGCTGTTGCTTTTAAATTTATAGAAATTAAGTTTTATTGATATTTATAATTTTTTAATATATGTATGAAGGTTTCTTTATTACCAAACACATAAAATTAAGTAGAATTAATACCAAGAAAATTAACTTTTTTATCTAATTTATTAGCTTTTTTTGGTAATTTAGGTAAGTAGAAATTATATTTATTATCAAACTAATAGTGATAAAAATGCTTTAACGTATCAGAAAGAGCATTTTAAACACAAAAAATTCTCATGATTATGATTTATATGATATTGCCTCCTTAAAAAATAACTAAGCAAAAGTATAAACCCAAGCTGGAGAAAAGAAATTAAATGAAGTACCTCAAAATTTTACTCAGGCTTTATCTTCTAATTAAAAATAAAATGAAGAGTTTTAAAAATTTGAGGACGCCATAGTTATTAAATAGAGCTAACCAAAATTAAAAAGTATGTTTTAAAAAGTAAGCCCTTTGTTACATGAAATAACAAAAAGAAAATAGTCCGAATGTGCTGGATTTGCTCTTCTAAATATTGTGAGAATGGAATTCTAAAGAAAGTAATATGAAAAATACGAAAAGAAATTAAGCCAAAATGTTGTAAATCTTTAAGATCCGGAAGATTCAGATGTAATTATTTCGCTTATTTTCTTTTTTATGAGAAAGAATTATATGAAACTTGGATTTACTTATCCACTTTACAAATAAAAAATAGATGGTCATTAAAATTTTACAAAAACATAAACCTACAAAGAGAGAAATGCAATTTGTCGTTTAAGCCTTGATAGCATAGCCTATTTTTGAATAAAACTCAAACATGCTTCTAGATATCATAAATAATATGAGTGTTTTTAAAGAATTTAAGGTTGAGACCTTTAATCCTCTACAGGCTATCTTCTAAAAAGGTTGAATATTAAAGTTAAATGGTTTAATTTTTGTAATCGTTTCTATTAAATATATAGGAGAAGTAGGAAAGAAGTTTTATATAGTTATTAAAGGTATAAACAATATTTTTAAAATATACCATAAAAAACTATTATTAATCTTAAAAGGAGAAGTATTTTGTTTGATTACAGATTAATCAGCAGAAGGAAATCAAACACCTATGGCACCATCGAAGCTTTAGAGATAACCATCTAGTGAATGTAGCCCTAACATTTAGAAAAATTTTTGTATTTATAAAATTAACTTTAAAATAACTATAGAACCATTATTAAGGCCTAAAAATAGTACTGAATACACTTCTCAAAGTCAAAAGAAAGCAGAGGATTCTAGTTCGAATCAATAATAATAATCAATTTATTAAGTAAATCAAAAAGACAGTATAACTTATAATGAGTATATTTATCTAAAAAATAAATACCCTCTGTAAAAAGTAACTAAAATTTACAAATCAGGAGAATCTTTTGGAGAAATAGCTTTATTAACAAGAGGGCAGAGGTAACTTATTTTTTATGCCAAATATATTAAAAATAAAATTAATATCTAGAATGGGAACTATGATTTGTAGGACAGATGTAGAAGTTATAAGTTTGACTAGAGAAGGATTTAATAGGATCAAAGGTGCATGGGCTGAAACAGAATTAAATAAAAAGCTAAATTTTTTAAGAAAATTTTCATTTTTTAGAGGCCTGAGCGACTCAAGGCTTATGTCATTTCTCCATTTAATGGAAATCAGCAACTATGAAAAAGAAAATATTTTATACTCAAAGAATTAAAAATCTAAATACATTTACTTTATTTTTGAAGGTTAAGTTAAAATATACACATATAAGGTGGATGACTATCCTTTACTCTACAAAAATCAAAGTCGATAAATTTAAAATCCAGAAATATAAAAATATTTAAAACATACTAAACCTAAATTGAAGAAAGTCCCTCTAATGATTTTAACAAGCTGCAGCTACTTTGGATAGTTTGAAATATTTGAAGAAAACGAGGAGATACAAACTATGGCAGTAGTAGAATCAGAGCGAGCCATCCTTTTTTAAGTAGAAATCAGTGTAATTAAATTATTTCTTTAAATGCAAATTATTTATTAAAATTTGTGTTAATCCAAATAGAAATTTCTTGAAACAATGAAAGGTTTTAATGGAGATTATGATTTCAAACGAGATTTTAAGTAAAAGCTTTTGTTTGAGAAAGAAAGATTAGAAAATATTGTGAATACAGACACTTAAATTAATTAAAATATATTAAACATTTAAAATTAGCATAAAAATTAAGATTTCAAAAAGCAATTATTGATTGATAACAATATTTAGTTTACCTAAAATTAATTTTATAACTAGAGCTGTGGGAGGTTAGATAGTAATAATAGCAGCATATATATAGAAAACCCTTAAATCAACGAAAGCCCTGAACTTAAGTAATTAAATTGCTCATAAAATCCCTTTAAAGAGAAAAAAACACATAAAAAGTAAAATAATTCTCTGAAGGTATAAAAAAATTTTAGTGAAGACTCAATTTAAAAATAATTTTACTCTGCTACATCTTCGCCTCAACTAGACCCACTGCCAGAATATTAAATTAAATCAAGCAGAAAACTAAGTAGTTAAGAAAACAGTAGATTCTTTTAAACTAGCTAATTAGAGATAGATTTTATCAACGAATCTAATCAAGATGAAGAAAATGGTTATCTACCTTAAATACGACAAAAGGTTAAAAGTCTTAATTATCAAGGAGAAATGTTTAGAACTCGATAGAATTCTGATTCTAACTTGTATGAGAATATAACTAGGAAAAGAAATAAGTCTACATCCCATGAATAGCTAGATAAAACTGACTAAGCTATTGACTAGAATTAAAAATAAAGTAATCGTCAAAAATTTTAACATTTAGAAGAGAACAAATATTGTTTAACTAGCAGAGAATTTACAGATCACTCACCATCATCTTAAAATTCTAAGATAATAAAATTTGGGTTGCAAGATAGTTCATAATTTGAAACTTAGACTCAGCATTCTCGATAATAAAGCTACACAACAGAAAACTCTAAAAGAAATTCCATCTATAAAAGAAATGAAAATACACCATCATCTAATAAAAATGGATAGTTTGATAAAGATTACTTTAAATCTTTCTTTAAAACTCAAATTGAGCAAATCTCTTAGGAAAAAGAATAAAATCTCAAAATTTTAAACTACAAGGAGCTTAATTTGAAATCGATAGGAATAAGTCCATCCGATTTAATAGAATAATGCAGAAAACTCTAAAGATTTGGGTTTGAAAAAGGCCAAATGTCTGGTTAAATGAAAAAGACAGTTTTGGCATTTACAAACAGAGGGTTATTTTCATCTTTTTAGGATTCGTCAATTTGTAAAATCTAAAAAGAAAGTTAAGATTTAATCAAGAAAAAAGCAATATTTAATAAGTAAGAAACAACAGATTAATTAAATGCTTCTAATGAAAGAAATACAGACCAAATAACTGACTTAAGTTTCAAAAATGCTAAAATAAAAGACTTACTCTAAAAAGTATAGAGAAAAATGAAAGAAGAAAAAAATTAATAACAAATTATTTAAAATGATGAAGTATAGGCTTAAAGCAAAATACTCCATAAAGAATTAGGCTTAAGTATTGGTAAAAATTTATTATTTTGAATATTTTGTAAAGTTTATTTATTTTAGATAAAGAAAAATGTAATGAGTCTCAGGACTAAGCTAAGCAATAAATAAAAACAATTCAATTGAATAGACAGTAAAGAGAGTAATTAGAATAATAAATAAGAAAATTTTAGTAATTGCAAAGCTTTAAGAATATTTTTGCTACTGATGAAAAAAGTTAGAGAGATAGCATAGAAGTAAAAATCAAATCTCCAAGAATTTTTCCCATGAGAGAAAACTTATAGCTGTAGAGTTAAAATCATTAAGCTCAGAAAGACCTGTTTTAAATTAAAAAATTTTCTGTTAAACCTTTTGCATAAAATAGCAATAAATGCTTATAAGCACTAACTGAGAGGAGTTATTCAAATAAAGAATCTCCATACTTCCCAGCTCCAAGTTAACAAGAATGTAAAAAAATAATTTAAAATTAAATTTATAATAATAAAAATTTTAATTAAAGCTCATTAAGTTCAAGAAAGGAAATAAAAAGTTGAATCAAATAATTCAAGTGTAATCAAAAATAAATATTGGCGAATTTCGTTTTTATATTTATTTTATTTAATTAAAGACCTTTGTTGCAATTGCAAATGTTCGTCCTTACTATACAAACCATCCAGGAGTACCTAAAAATACTTACACAGATACGCAAGAATAAATAAAATAATATGATAAACTGAAGGATTACTTCTTAATAGAGAAAAATTATGAAACCCTTATTACATAAAATTAAAATGTGCCATAAGATAAAAAGTAAAAAGAAATAATTTAAAACTTGATGCTTTCACCTAGAATGAATCATTTACATGCTAAGCAATTCGATGTACTAAAAAATATGCATGTCAATAGACAAAAGCTTAAAAATCATAAAAGAAACAAAAGCTTAATTTGAAAGGTTTTGTAAAACAAATATTATTTATATTTTATATTTTTAATTAGAAAAATAAGTATATTTATTACTGCTTAAATGCAAATAAATTATTTTTTAGAAGGAGCAATTTTTCAAATAAATTTTATTCATTAATTTATTTTTTATAAAATAACTTAAAACATATTTAAGTAATTGAATAAAAACAATATTTTAAAACTAATATAAATTATTTTATGCAGCATTTCTGTTTTTTTTCATAAACTACTATTATATTTCTATTTTATTATCAACATTCTATCTAAATTATCTGTTAAAAATCAAGGGTAGTACAAAAATAGCTAGGTTTTTCATTATAATGAGCTTTGTTATCCTAGTATTTATTCCAATTCAGCTCTTTTATCATCATCTATTGAAGCTGGGAATTAAATATCAAACTTAATATATAAATCACCCTTATTAGGAGGTTATCCAAAGTATTCTACTTTATATTCTTAAGGATTGTAAATAGGCATACCTTCTCCATTAACTTTTTTAACGTAGCTAGGACTGTATTAAAAATTTAAGTTAAATTGTTTTTAATTAAATTTATACATACTTTATGACTGAATCTATTGCGATAAAGAGTTTTCTACCATCTAAAGTTGTGAAATGAACTGGTCTACCATATAAAGCATCAATTAATTTTAGCTTGTGATAATAAATTAAATCATTTCCCTTCCTCTTTAAGGCAGAGTGAGCCAATTCCTTAACTGTGAATATTAAATCAGCTGAAATAAAAAATAATTTTAACATTTTAATCTTTATTGTTTATAATATTTAAATATATACAATTTGGTAATCCAGCTACTTCGTTTCCTAATTTAGGATACTTAATTTATTCTCCATTTTTATAGCCTGGTTTAATTTCTATCATTCTAATTAATAGTTTAGATCATATTAAAATAATTTTTTAATTTTATGAATTTACTTTGCTTCTTTAATATCTGAAGTTGTTCTTCCATCTTTGTTTAATACCTTTATTTATAGTTAAAACAATTTGTAGATTTGTAGACGATTGCCCTTGAAACAAACAAACAAGCAAACAAGCAAAAAAAGGAAATTAAAAAGTTACAGTTCTTTAATATGTAACACTTTTTGAGCATCCATTGTATAGCTCTGCAAGAGTACACTCAACAACAACATGTAAAGGCTTAGGTGGCATAGGAGCACTTTGGTTTTGAGCACCAAAAGCATATCCAAATAGACTTCCTACATTTTCTTAATTCTCAGAATCTTAATTTGAAATTATAAATAAGCTTAATAATTTGCTTAAAGAAGATATTTTAATTTTTAGAATAACGACAGACAATTTATAGTTATTATCTTTTTCTAAAAATTTTAAGCGAAAATGATGTGTTTACCATATATTTATTAGAAAGGATTCATAGCCCCAAAGAACTTTTCAAATATTTCTTCAGGATTGCCACCAAATCTGTATCCACCCTTTGATATTGAAATATGTATGTAATTATTTAATTGTAAACTTTATTTTCAAGATAAATAATTCATTTATTTGTCTCTAATTTACCTTTAATGCTATTATTTTTAAAATAAAATTGTTTACTAATTTTTATTTTTATATTTTTAAATATCTAACCTTATTGACTAAAAAATCCTTCTTTTAGCTTTTCTTCGCCATACTTGTCATAAAAAGATCTTTTCACAGCTATTTATTTATAATTTGAAAAATAAATTAATATTTTTCTCAGAGCTGATAGATTCAATTATGGTGAAGCTTTTTTTAGTAAAATACAATTTTCATAAAAATTTACGATCACTTAAAACTTCATAAGCTTCAGATACTTTACAAAAGAAACTATATCTTGTTTATTGATCTTCGTTTCCCTTAATTTGAGGATGCCATCTTAATGCAAGTTTGCGATAACTATTAATCAAATAGTTTAATTAGTATCAATGAATAATTTTAGGAAAGAAAAGCATACGCCTAAGCAATAACGCTATCTGATGCATCTCTGCTAATTTCTAAATCTTCATAATAATCTCTGGACATTTTCAATTATGGACTAGCTATTTATCTACTCTCTAAATGTAATTAATTTTTTTTTCAATATAAATTTATTTATATTAATTGTTGTTATTTTTTTTTTTGAAAAATCAATACGAATTAATAATAATAATAAATAAATATTAATTTCAGTTTCCTTTATGAATGTTAAATATAAAACATATATTATATTAAATGTTCTTATCAAACACTCATGACATAATTAAATTAATGTTAATAATATTATTTTAATTTTGCTTTTTGCTATTTTAAAATCTATGTCATTCCATTTTTAACAACTAAAATTATTTTTACAAAATTTAATAAAAAATAAAAAAGAATTAAAAATTTTTGAATGATTATTTCGTTCGGGGATCTAGCTCAAATGGTAGAGCGCTCGTTTAGCATACGAGAGGCACTGGGATCAATGCCCAGGTTCTCCAATTTTTAATTTTTTGAATAAATTAATTGTTAATTACACCCATAATAAATTTAAACAGATACTCTAATAAATTGATAAATGATAATTAGTATTAATAAAAGAGATAGAACTAGTATTTTTCTGAAACAAATTACAAACAAAAGAATTATCTTAATTGCAGGAATCTTCATATATGACTCTAATTTAAATAATAGGGTTATAAGATTCTGGTGCATAAAAAAACTTGATACTAAAGCACGGATTCATAATTCAATTTATGACCCCGTCGTCAGTTATTCAAATATTTTTTATATAGCTTTAAGCATAAAATAAAAAACTCAATTGGGTATCATTTTAATTTAACTACACAACTTTTAGCTTAGAGGTGTTTTTAATTCTATTAACTAGTAAGCATTTATTCTTGGTTTAATAATTTATTTGAGTTTATTAATAAATCAATCTAATATACCTTTTATAAATATGAAATTCACGAGATATTTTTTTTAATTATTTAATAAAAAATCCTAAAAATTATTCTTAGCATCAGGTTTATGTATTGCTTGCTAATATAATCTGAATAGCTACTTTAGCTAGTGTAAAACTTTAGAATTTACAATTTAGAGTGACAATTCAATTTATCTAGAGTCAAATACTATTCCTGATGATTATGAATAGTTTAAATAACAATTAGAAAAAACTTTAAATGACGTATAAAATTAAGGTAGAAAATGCGCATGGCTGAAGCTCAACAGCGAAAATTTCAAATACTTAAATTTCTTAATTAAAGAAAAAGGATTTAAAATCCATCATGCTTTAAAAGGTTATATTATGCTTACTAAGTGGCTAGATTAGTCATAAGAAGAATTTTATGTCCCTTATGCAACTCATAACGCAGGAAGTGGTGGAGTAGTTATCAATGAGAAAGATGAAATACTTCTTGTTAAAGAAAAAAAAGGAATGAGGAATAAATTATGGAGTTTTCCTGGTGGAAGAGTTGATTTAGGTGAAGCTATGCATGAAGCATCTATCCGTGAAGTAAGGGAAGAAACAGGTTTAGTTTGTGAACCAAAAGATTTGCTTTTAATTAGAGATTCTACTAAAGGAACCTATAGCAGACCAGATATTTACTTTTTATATATTTTAAAACCTTTAACTAATAATTTAAGTATCTGTTAGGATGAGTTAGCAGATTATAAATGGGTACCATTGAAAAACCTATAAAATTTTTTAGAGTAACAAGAATTTGTTGTACCTCTTTAAAAGATTGCTTTTGAAAATTTATTTAAATTGTATAACGAAGGCTACAAATTTAACATTGATAAACGTGTACAAGAAATTTATACCTACCACAATAATTCTAACTATAACATATATATACCAACTAGAGGCTTTTTGTGAGATTTTATATTAATTATATTATATCAGTTCCTAATTCTTAATAAGGTGTTATTTTATCACATAAATGTTAAAATTATTTTATATACACAACAAAAGTAAATAAATAAATTAATCAATAAATACTTAATTAATTTAAATTACAATCTTGTGTTTTTAATGATTTGAAAGTTAGATAGAAACAAACATTCATTCATTTTTATAAAAATATAGTATGATATGAGTGAGCTTTAAATATATTATTAATTTATACAAGAAAATTATACCTACCACAACAAATCTAAGAAAAAATATTATGTTATAAGAAGGTTTTTGGAATGTTTAAAAATATATTTTTTCAGCCAACTTCTTAATCCGAATTATATTTAATTTTGAGTTTACTATTATATTAGAAATAAGCTAAAATTATTTTCATAAATTATCATTTAATATTTTTAATTCATTGACTTATTTGTTGATAGTAACTTAAGAAGGAATTATCAAAAGAGTGAACTTGTAATATATTATAAATCAATTCAAAAAATGTATAGTTACCACAATAATTTACCACAATAATTCTAAGATAAACACATTGATATAATAATAAGAGTGTTTTTTTAATGTTATACAATTTTATTTAAGAAGCTCATCTTATTCTGAATTTTTTATTTTAGTTTACTAGTCTATCATATATATATAGATGTTAAAATTATTTTTATTTATATTAAATTAATAAATACTTATTTAATTAAAATTATCATTTTATGTTTTTACACACTGAAAAGTCGTTAACTACCTTAAGTGATTCATGTATGAGAAGAATGAACCTGTAAAATATTATTTATTGATCTATCTTTATCTTAGATTTCTGTCATTAGCATCTTATTCTGGGTTTCTAATGCCTATTATTTACTTTATATGAAATTTAATTTTAGATAAAAAAACTTACAACTAACTCATTTTCTTTATCTTTTATTTTTTTCTCAATTAATTCTGATTGTTTGTTGAGTTTTTGGATTTGCTTTAATAAAATTTCTCTTGTTGGACACTCCTTTTAATGCTAAATAAATTCTTTATTTGTCATTTCTTTCATGCATTCATCAACAGGACATAAAACTAGTCTAAAAGGACAATCTAAATAGTGCTATGAATATTCTTCAACAGTTTTTACTTCTTAACAAAGTTTATTGATACATTAAATACTTATTAAGCTTAAAATATCATTTAGTAGAGGAGGGCTTTGCAAAAGTTAAACATTTTCGCACTTCCTAGGACAGGATTACTCAACGAAATAATCATCTTTTAAACAAGAAAGACACCACATATTCATACACTTATTACACATAAGAGGTTGCTTAAATATGCAAGTACAAAGAGGGCATACTATTTTTTTAATTAGATTCTTATCACCTACTAGTCTTTCTTACGGTATAGGTGGAATATGCAATTCCATTGGAAAAGAAAGTTTGCTTGATAAATTGTTAAAGCTTTTAAGAATTAATCAATGGTTAAAAATATACAAATAATTTATATCATCAAATAAATACTTTTTAAAGGTAAAAAAATTAAAATTTTTGTTACAGTTTGAAAAATCCAAATAATCGCCTTTAAATTTTACAAATTCATTTACAATTTTTTTACAAATATTAAAAATTTGAAAATAAGTTGATCAATTAAAATACTTCCTTTAAATTTAAAGTAATTAAGTAGTAAATTATCTTTTCATTCACGTAGCTTATAATATTATTGTATGGCTTATTTAAAATCTTCTAAAGTTTTTTTAGGATTATGTTTGACAGCTACCTCTATATCTTTCTTCAATTCATCAAATCTATTAACAGTGTATTACTTAGCTTTATACTAACTGAAAAGGAAGTAAAATGTAGCAAAATAAAAATTATTGAACACACTAATTACACTTTTCTCTTTATTTATGAGACTATTTAATTTTTATTCTCTACAAGCTTATAAAACAATGTCAGTCACATTAATTAAGGTGATACATAGAGGGAAGTTATGAATAGGATCATGAGAATATTTTAATACATCTACTATATATTCTTTATAATGAGAGACAAATGCTAGAATCTAAAGTAATCCAAGCATACCAGCACCTCTGAGATCTGTTCCAGGATTTTTACCCTAGAATCCAATCTATTCCCAGTGAGAACCTATCCTTGGACAGTTATAGTTATTTGTGAGATTGCAAAAAACAGAGTAAAGTATTTGAAAGTGAAGAGGCTGCTCATCATCAAATTATAATTTAGCAATTGCAAATATTTAATCTCTTTCATTTAAAAGCTCTACGGAACTTATATTAGGATTAACAACTCCACAAAAGCTATTTAAAAATTCGAAAACAGAAAATTACTTTTTTTCTTAAGAGCTTGTCACTATTTATTTTTTATATTCAGACAAATTCTATTTTTTAAAATCAGACCAAGCATCTATAAAATTAATCAGTTTATCTTGTTAGGAAATATTCTACTTGATATTAGTCTAATATTATTTCATGGCTTGCTGATTTATTTAATCCCAGTCTACTCCATCGCCATCATCTTATTCTTCATTTTTTACATCTTACTTAGCTTCTTCTTCGATTTGTATGGCGTTATTACTTTATGTGTTGCTTATTTGTTAATCAGACGTTTACTGTTTTATAGCTAAGGTATTATCTTACTCTTTGTTATTGTTAGTAAGTTCCATAAACTTAGCTTTATCTTGTAATCTATTGGCAATAGGACCGCTTTTGTGCTTAAGTATCTGCTGTTATTGTAGTTTTTTATTTATTAAGTCTTATTTCTATTTTAGCATTTCCTGTTCTTCCTTTTTCTTTTATTGCTAGACCTCTTAAGATATAATATTATTTACTTTTAAGTTATTGCCATTTTCTTAATTTTCCTAGCTTTCCTCATCTTCTTCATCTTCTGCAATTATATTATTTATATTTTATTTCTCCTGCTTTTGTTGTTGTCCTTTCTGTTTAGAGTTGTTGTTGCTATTGTTATTATCGAAATCGTCAAAGTTAAAATCTTCATCATCGTTATTTGATTTCTAAGCATCGTCTTCATCATCATCGTCATCGAAACCATCATCTTTTTTCTTTTTATTGACATTAGCAGTTTTTTCAATCCATTCTCCTATCTCCCCTAACTCCTCTTCATCATTTATAATATTTTTAATTTTTTTTGATTTATCAAATTTGAAATCATTGTTAGTAAGCTTAGCTACATCTTAATTCTCTTTTTCTTTATCTTCTTTCTATTTTTTTTAATCTTAAAATTATTTCTTTTTCTTCTCTTGAGCTTATCTATTTAACTAAAATTATTTGTTTGTTGCTTCTACTTTTTATTTTTCTTAGCCTTCATATAGCTCTTTTAATTTATCTAAATCATCATCTTTCTCTAAATATATGCCTGCAGGTCTACTAACTACTTATCCGTTTGTATTTTAGTCAACAGCTTCAAGCTCATTTCTGTTGATAAACATCTAATTATCCATTTAATTATTGATATCAATTTTAAATTAATTGTTATTGTCATCATCGAAATCATCATCACCGCCGTTATTTTGAAAAGCATTTACATTTGTACTGTAATTATTTTATTAATTTTATGTATTTTTTTATGTTTAATTATGATGAGCTTGATTACCTGCAAAATCATCTTCATCCTCTTCAAATCCTATGACAATATTTTGTGAAGTTTATTTATTTTTTTGTTAACTAACTTCTTAATTTTATAAATCTTTTTAATTATTTTAATCAGGTGCACCAAATACGATGAAATCATTAGGATCTCTCTTCTGATTAATAATATCATGGGCTCCTTACTCAAATGCTTTCAAGATATTATCTTCATCGCTGTTAATAACTATTCCATTATCTTAGTTCATAATTCTAAATTTAATAGTTATGTATTTTTATGAAGCTCTTAAGTATAAAATTTATCAAATAAAATATAATAACATAAACAATTTAAATAAAAAAATAAGATTTAGTTTTTTTTCTGAAATTGTAAAAATTAAAATAAATAATTTAATAAAACAATAAAGTGAGCTTAAAAAGTTTTAAGATATATTAAAAAGTTTAAAATTGTATTATGTATATAGTATTATTTTAACAAAATATTATATTGAATGATTATTTTAATTCTAAAAAAAAATATATTAAAATTATAAATTTATTAATATTTAAATAGTTTACAATATTTTTCATCATTTACCACTACTAAAATTAGAAGATCTGATTTAAATTAAAGCTTTTAAAATTTTTGAAAAAAAAACAGAAGAAGAAATTTTAGTTCAGTTAAGATTAAATTAAGAAAAATGAGTTATCTAAATTATGAACCTGATATTTTGGAAAGAATTGATGTTTTAGCTAAAAATTAGGATTCTAGAAAAAAAATATTTGATGAAATTAGTCAGATACTTTCAGATCGTGCAAAGTTAGAAGAGTTTTATGCAAGGAGTTTAGAAAGATTATGTGAAGGATTATCAAAAATAAAAGTGAACAATAACGAAAGTCTAAAATAAATTATATAGGTTATTTAGACTCTCTTTTCAAGCCAAGCAGAGCAGAGTCAAACATTTGGTTCTTCTATCAGTAATGACATAATACCAAATATGAAGGATATTTTCAAAGATGATATTTATTCTTTGAAGAATATGTAAAAAATAGGAGAGCGACATGAAAAAGAGCTAATTAAATAAGTTTAAGGATTTGATAAAATGAGAAAACAATATATTTAAATGAGCTAAGTTGTTGAAAAAAAATTAAAGGATCAATAATAATTTGAATAGCAACTAGAGCAACAAATAAAAGCACATTAAAAGACGTAAGACATAAATATTATCAACATGCTTAAAAAAAGAAAATAAGATCTTTAAAATGAATAGAAGGTACTTGAATGCATGAATAGATAAAAGATAAACTCTGAATAAGAAATGCAAAATTACATTCAAAAATATAATCAATATATTGACGAATATTTCTTAGATGTTGCACGTATTGAAGACTAAATCTAAAATGAAGAAATACTAAAAAGAGATTAAATTAAAGATTGTATTATGAAATATTTAGTATTCAAGATATCGCTTGTTAGAAATGTGTAGTATGATGTTGACCGTATTACTACTAAACTTGAAGAAATAGATGCAAAATAGAATATCAAATAGTATGTTAATGAATTACTTAGTTAATACAGAGATTACAAAAGCAATGGATAAATAAAACCATTATTATGCAAACTAAATTTCGATAATTACAAGCAGTTTATTGACATGAAGATGGCTCATACCTAGCAAGCAGCTAGACAGTAAAATACAAATCCTCATTAAAATAATCATTAGCATCATCACCACCATCAACATAATGTTAATTAAAGCAATCCTGCATAAGCAAATGCATAAAATTAAGTGTAAGAATAAAAACCTAGACCAAAAATTTTTGCCTAGCAAAATTAATCTTCTATCCCACCTCAACCTTTACCAGCTAATAACAGCAGTAATATCATTTCTAATGAATAGGCAGATGTATAGCAGAAACAAAAAAGACCTCACTCAAAAATATTTTAGGTTTCAAATATGGTAGTTAGAAAAATATCTAATGAAATTAATGATAATACTTCATAAATGCAAAAAGTTAACGAAATATAATAATAGCAACCTTTAAAACAGGAAGAGGCTGCTTCTTAAAATTAACAAATCAAGCCATAGCAAATGTTACTAAAAGAAAAATCAGATTCAATCCAACAAGATTAGTAATAAGATGGGAGATTAATACTAGTAAAAAATAGTTCTTAGCACATTAAATAACCAACAGAATACAAATATATTGATATAATGGCTATGATGAAGTAGAAATAATTATTAAAATAGAAAGAATAAAAAGAAGAACTTGGCAGTAAAGTTGATGCTCATAAATCACAAGAAGTTTTAGAAATAGAAACTGAAGATTTATTTGAGTACATTCTTCTAAAAATATGGAACAATAATGAACTACAAAGTTATGACGTTGATTAATTAAGATCTATTCTAGAAAGAGATAGTAGCAGTAGAAAGAATTTTTCAAACTACTTTTGCAATTTCTTTGGCAATTTAATATCTGATTATACTAAAAAGCTGATAGCAGAAGAGAAAGATATTGTGAATAGACTTCTATTAGAAAGAGGTAAAGTAGACATTTGCATTGAAATAAGCTCTGATACATACACTTACCTTATGAGAATTCTTTATTGTGTATTAGATGTATTGAATACATGCAATGATCTCCATTTCATATCAGATATTTATCGTACTTCAAAATCTATTTTTAAAGTCATCCGTCCTCCTGATGAAGATATAAAATCCTTTGAAAGGATATTTTTAAATTAAGGGTTGAGTGGACATCAGCTCTTTTAAAATCAAAGCCATTGGTAAAACAAGCTCAAGTTAATAATAGAATAACTTGAGAGTCTCTATGAATAAAGAGTGAGAAACTAAAGCAGTGTTTCAGATGCAGAAGAAATTAAAGCAAAAAAATTTCTAAGTGATGAAAAGAATGAAAATAGTAACATGAGTGACCTTAATGATGAAGGATAATATCTTTATTTTAAGCTTCTTGTAAGCGTCAGAGATTTATTTGAATTTGAAATACCCAAAGAAAACATAGCAAAAATAATACAAAACTTAGTAGAGGAGGCTATTTTAACTTAAGATGTAGCAAAATATTTGATTATTTACATAGATTAATATGAAAAAAGGGAAGTAGCTGTAATGTAATCAGAAGAACTGGTTAGTGAAGGCTTGCAGTTTAATTAAAATGAAAAATTAAATAACTAATAATAGCAAGATGATATTTAAGACTTTTAACCATCTCCTAATTCTTCAAGTGAAGGCAATAGCTTCGAGTAGCAAGAAATAAAAGAAAACTCTATTAGCTAATAAATTAATAGAGAAAATAACTAAGAAGAACTTTAAAATGGTTATGCATAAAAAGAAGAAATAGGTTTAGAAGATTAAGGAATCAATCCAAACAAACAAAAACATAAAGAAGAATCTGATGAAGAAGAAGAAGATATTGCAGAAGATCTAGAAAATAAATATGCTGAAGGATTATAATGAATAACATAATTAATTAATTCGTATCTTAAATTATTAAATTTTATATATTATTTTGCATTAGTTTTGAAATATTTAATTAATATTTTGATTAAGAAGCTTATATTATTATATACAAATGTGATGGAAAAGGTATTTTTAGATAAAATTTTAGTTTTTACAATTTTTATTTACTAATCAATCAATCTTTGAAATAAGCAGCATATGCTAACTTAAATGATGATTTTTATTCCTCATTGATTTCTTTAAATTTTAGCAATTTTTCAGATTTTGGAGGAATTTTGATATTTACAGTTTGAGAAAAGTCTAAATTATCTTCTGATTTTAGGTTTGTTAGAGTTAGTTTTAGTTGCTCGTAATATGTATGTTGAGTCTCATTTTAGTAATAAAAAGCTAAGCCATCACTATGAAACATGCTATAAAAATATACCTGAGTTTCAACTCCTTTTACTTTGCGAGCCTTTTTGTTACTTTGGCTCTCAATTATTCTCTCTATCAAACTCTCTTTTGAGAGGATAAATCTATTTGTGAATTTGAAATGATATTGATAATTTCCTTCTCCTTCAGGTAGGATTTTATACTTAACTACCTTATGTGTTTGTGGTTTTAACTCAACTTCAAAAGAGTAAGAGTCACAATAAGGAGGACATATTTTTAAGTGCTCTAATTTTGTCATTATTAAGTGTTCATGAAATATAGTAGTAGTGCTTTAGTTTACGTAAACATAATAAAAGTATCCGAAAGAAGAATTTGTGTATCTAAATATTTGGCTATCATTTTTATAAACATACTCTTCTCCGATATTTTTGGGAGGAATTTTCACAAGACAGTCATCAATAAAGCTAAGTTCATCTATAAATTACACATTTTTTTCATCAAAACGAATTTCTTTTTCAGTATAGCTTGAAATTGCTAATTCCCTTGTTAAAGATTATTCCCAATTTACTTATACTATAGCAAAGTATTCACCCTAATTCTAAAGATTTACTTTAATAAAACCATTTCTTGCATAAGAAGTGACCTATCCTACATATGAAATTATGTTATTAGGTGTCCCTCTAAATATTATCATTCTAACCTAAGAGTAATCGTAACTGTTATCAATGTTTTTAAAGTTCTTTTAATCCTTTTAGTGATACTATATATATCCATTATTTGAATTTGTTGTTGATTTAAAACTGATAACAGCATAATTTCTTTGATTCTTAAAATCGATCTAGAAGTAAATATAATATGATGATTAAAAATTAAAAAAAATAATTTTTAATTTACCTTTATAGAATTGTACAAATTATTAACATAAACGTAATTGCAAGAGATGTTTGAATATTTTTAACAAAAATCTTCAACAGACATCCAAAATAGCCCATCGTTTTTATTGCTTAAATTACATTCCTTTTGTTTTATAATTTTAACAAATATTAGCTTCAACATCTATTTCAATAGAGATAATTATTGTTTTTACTTTTTTCAATTAAGGAGTCCACTTATCTGACTAATCGCTCCACGCTCCTTACCATTCTCCCTTTCCCCAAGGATTTCTGAGTTGCAAAATTCTTTCTTATCCATCTTTTGACATAACAACTTTAGCATCTAAAACAGCGTATGCGTGACCTGAAATAATTCCTGTGTTATCCTTTACTTCAATACCTCCTTTTGAATCTGAATTAGAACCTGCGTTTAAGATATATTTAACTTTTGTATTAACCTTTTCATCTTCTATTTTTGAAAAAATAAAATTCCATGTCTCTTCAACATTTCTTGTAAATATCCATTCAAAAGGAGATCCTGTTAAATCACTCACGGCCAATTCAGGTAAACCTGCTTGAATGGTGTGATAAGATTTAAATAAGTTAGCATATGCTTTTTCTAAAATCATAACCCAAATTTCATTATCATGAGATTTAGAAAATGCAGGTTTATTATTTATACATGGGAAATAATCATCAACAACAACCTATTTCCAGAAACCATCATGATTTAACCAAACTATGTAATATCCATAAGGGTTATACTCTACAATTTCAAAAAGTCTGCTAATCAAATCTGGCTCTTCTGCTAACGTACTTAGAGCACTTAAAAAATAACAATCACCAAGCTGTCCTTGGTAGATATCGTTTGGCTCAATTTTTCCTTAAAACACTTTAATTTCTCCCTAAGGAATAATTTAATCTATTCTTTTCCAGATAACTTTTTTTGAGATAGGAAATTAATCTGGATTAGAAGTTAGAGAATTAATATTTGGTAAGAAGTCGTGGTCTTCATATTTATTTTTTGATATTAATTAGTAGGCTATTTATTTTTTTAGAAATGTAGTTATTAATTTATCAAATAAAGGATATATAAATTTATTACCTTTAATAGAATCTAAATCCATTTTAATATTATCTGTATAAAGTGTTTATTTTATTTAGACTGTACTGATTTTTGCCTCTCCCTCTTCAGTTGTAATGCTATCAAAATTAACATCATTCTATTGTTTAGTATACTAGTCATCATTCTAGACAAACGAACCCATGTATAAGTTGATGGCATCATTTCTTGAGTTTATCTTAATTAGAAATGATTTATTATGAAATCTTAAATGTTTTTAATGAAATGTAAAATATTTTTATTCAATTATCAAATAATAATTTTCTTCTCTTTTTCTAATATTATGAATACCCGCTCAAAAAATAAATTCAATTAATCAAGCTATGAAATTAATAAAAAATACAATCATATCTTGTTCGTCATTTTAATTGTATGCATCATCATATATATGCTACTCCTCATAAGGCTATAATGTGTTTGAAACAAACGCATCCTATTTTGATAATTATTAATTATATGAGTAACAGCTTAAAAAAAATTTAACTTTTGTAATTTCTTAATTCGAGCAACACACATTTCCCATATTTGACTACTTTTTTACTATTTTATCTTTTTTAAGCTTAAATTTTGAAATTAATCAATTTATATTTTAATCAAATTAAGTTTTTTTGTGGTTAGGCAAACATTGAAATATGATTTAATGTAGTATAAATATTTATACCTTTTGTGATATTATTATAAATAATTAATTAATAAATCAAATTATATTTATGATTTTGATATTTAATTCTACATCTGAAATTTTTTCTAATAATTAAATATTGTTTGCTAAACAAACTATTTTAGTTTAGAATTAATATTTCCTACGCTATCAATAAAAAAAAGTAGTTTTTTATGAATAAATTTACTAATTAGCCTTAAATATCAAAAATAATATGATGTTATGTATCTAATAATAACTTAACTCAATTAAAACAATTATAAAATTATTTATTAACCTCCTAATAATTCAAATTATAACAATTTCAAATTTAATTAGATAAATACTTTTTTAAGGCTTTTAATACAAAATTCAACTAACAGTTTTTTAAATAATTTTTATTAAATTAAAATTAAATTATTTTATAAAAACCTAAGAGCCACCTAAGATCCATGCTTTAATTAAATATTTTATCCTATTTTTAAAAATATTAAATTCTAAAAAAAATATGCACGCGGTGAGATTCGAACTCACGCGGATCGCTCCAACGCAACTTGAGTGCGCCGCCTTAGACCGCTCGGCCACACGTGCTAGATAATATTTGATACATAAAAGATTAAGTTAGAATTTTCAAAATTAAATACTGAATTTATGTAAATATGATTAAAAAAAATATGCACGCGGTGAGATTCGAACTCACGCGGATCGCTCCAACGCAACTTGAGTGCGCCGCCTTAGACCGCTCGGCCACACGTGCTAGATAATATAAAATAAATAAATTAGATATTGATTGCTAATTTTCAAATTATTTAATTCTGAAAAAAATGCTCCTAAATCACAAAAAGATAGAAGAGTGTTCAGTTATGGAATTTTTTAAAATGTTGATATGATGACCAATATTTTTATTCCTTAAAAATAATAATTCTAAGAAATTAAATGGATATAAAAATATATTTTTTCAATTATAAACAAATACAAAGTAAGAAAAATAAGTTTTATTACATTGAACAATCCTAAAATATTTTTGATGAGTATCTATCGATCTATCAACATTTTAAAGAAAGTAATAATATGAAAGCTTATTTATTTAATCATTTTTAAGAGAAAAAAAAAAACTTATGCCATTTTATCTTATGAGAGCAATTTTTTGACACTTAAACTCAGATGTTTGATATTCTTATGACAATAATTAGATTGACTTAAGTTGAAAATAAAATTTGTGACAAAAAATAAATTGTTTAGAAAAGAATAATTAAGGCTTTAAAAAAGAGAATAAGTTATTAATTTATTTAGGATAGTACAATTATAAAGATTTTACAAGAAAAGAAAGATAAATAGATAGATATTATTTTTTGCATATTAGTTTGTTTATCTATATATATTATATTTTATTTATTGATTGATTAGAAATTTGTTATCAATTTTAAGTAATTTATTTAAAATGTTAAACCAATTACTTATTTATAGTAGAAGAGTTATCTATGTATTGATTTTTAAAGAAAGTTTTTCTAAAAATATTTTTTTAAATTTGATGGTAATAGATTTGATTGTTATTATTTTTTGGTGGCACTGATGCAATCATCTTGTTGGTTTCGTTTTAATTCATATTTATAACATTTTTGTTATGGTTTTCATCTGTGTTGGAGATCATGTACTCTTAATTTACAGATTAAAAATTTACTTTCTTTTGCTCAACATCAGTTTGCTTATGCAAAAGAATACCGTAGGATTGATTTGACGCAATTACCTATTTCTATCTTACTAGTTTATTATTTAAATTCGAAGATGGAGAATTATAAATTTGAGACATTTTAATTTTTTATAGCTATGAGGATTAGTAAGGGTGCTACTAAAATGTAGCTTCCTGTGAGTTTTCTTCTCTTTTATAAGACTGTCTTTCTAGATATTTAGAAAAAGTAGATTCAGTTGGTTATTCAGCTAATCTATTTAACATTGATAGAGGTGTGTTCATCTATGTAGACTCATTAATAGTGTTAGGAGTATAATTTGAAGTAGATCTAATTTAAGTTATTTTATTGATATTTGAATTATTTTAATTAAGGTGTTTTATCTATTTTAAATCAGGGACTTTATCAAATTATTTATAAGAAGGCAAAGGACTTTAGAAATTTAAATTTGTTTATTTGCGTGAATTTGACAAGCTGCTGTTAGTCTTTGTATTATATAACCTTATCATTTAAGAATTATTTAGTTAATAATAGCAACTATTGCTATTGTTGTTAGGATTATGCTAAGATTCCCTAGTTTGTATACTCATTTAGAGGTGTGGAAGGATTCTTTATTTAGTTTTATTTTTAGGAGAAACATCTATTGAGTTTTAGTGAATAAATGGAGATGTCAATATATGTTGACTTTTAGTTTACATGCTCTATTCTAGTTATTAGCTATCACAATTTATGAAATTGTTTAATTATGTCTACATTTAACCTGAAATGTTTTAGAAGTTATTGTCTATTTTATTATTAATTGAATTTAACTAAGTATTTGGAGATACGTTAATGGATTTTAATAGACTTTTTTGTTAGGGAAGTAAAGGCGTTGAGGTACAACTTAAATGATTTGCAGTTTTACTGGTTTAAATGCTAAATATTTTAAATTTTTTTTAGGGAGTTTGATTGAGAGCATGAGAGAAGGTCTCAATTTGCTTTTGCTACTCATTAGCATCTCCTATGTGAGTTAGAGATGTAATATGAAAGTTATGAATATTTAAATTAGTTTGCTTGTTTACAGATTACTATTAAGTTTCTATTTATTTTGATTCTGTTTAATCAGAATCTATTTCAAAATCTTTAAGAGTGCGCTTTGTTTGAGAATTACAAGTATCCTATGTCTGTAAGGAGGAATCGCATTTATTTTTAGTAATCAGCGTAATTTAATTTGGCTTTCCGTTGTGAGATTCTCTAAATGTTAAAAAATAAGATTAAGGAGATGCTTCCTTTTAGCTTGATGAGAAAGAAGCCCTATTCATAGGTGCTTTAATACCATCAAATTATTTGATTGTAAAACTTTTCTATATAGAACTTTTATCTTTTAGGCTCTTAATATATTACGTCTTTTATTAAATTTACTAATGTTTTCTTTTATTTTTATAATCACCAAAATGTTAAGCAAATTTTTTATAAGCCTTGTTATCTTACAAAGGTTAAAAGTAGTTGTAATTATGGCATTAAATTTTTAAAACTTTATTCTGAGAAAGAGCTTTTACGATTTTTAAAATATTTATATTAATATCTTAATGCTGTTTTTATGTTAAGGTTTTAGTTAAAAATTCTCTGATTTAGCAATACCTCAATTTATATAAAGTAAAGAAATTTTATTCTTCGTTATTACAAAATTTAAGATTCTCAAGATCTATTCCATAAATTTCATAATCACTGTTATCCCAAATGTTATATTCTTCACTATCACTGTCACTCTAGCATGAGGAATCTGAGCTTGAATCATCCTTGTCGTTTTCTTCATACAAACATGAATCATGATCTGAGCTTGAGTCTGAATCAGAAAGTACACTCTTCTTTTATAACTAGGTGAGCTTTGACTTTATAACATCAAGCTCCTCCTCGAAGAATGCAACTTAATCAAAGTGCCTAGCCTAAATCTCTTGGCGATGACGCAGATTTTTAGTTACACATTAATCTTTAACTTAATTAATCTCTGTAAGGAAGTTAGATTATCCTTCTGTCATATTTTTTGGTCCAATAGTTTTGTGTATAAATGTTTACTATTTCAATGAAGTTTTTTTTATGAATTATTTTAATTTTAATTAATTTATTATATCCAATGATAAAGTAATACTTTAGTTTTTATCTTCAGCCTTTATAAAAATTTTTAAATTAAAAATTAATCAACCATTTAAAAAGTGTTAAAAACAGGATGAAATCAAAGTAAAAAAATTTTAAATGCTATATCAAGCAAGAGAATTTGTGGATGGTTTTAAAGGCTTTTTATAATTATTAATTTTAGTTCAAATATGCGCCCATTTTTCTAATAAAATTGATTTATTAAAAGTAAATAAATACTTTGAGAGTAGAGTATAAAAGCGGCTATTGGTGTCTATAGAAAAATTAATTAAAAAAAAAATATTTGAATATATATATAAACATATACATTTATTTGCTTATCAGTTTTAGTATCTATTATAAAATCTAACAAAATCTTGTTACCAATATCTTTTTGTTAATTGTATTTTTACATTTCTACAAGCAAAGATCAATATTTCCCCCCCCTTTCTATTCTAATTACTAATAAAAAAATTTATGCAAGTAAACCAGTGAAGTGAGCAAGGATATTTTGTTAATTAAAAAAGGACTCACCTAGAAAATTAAACAATATATTTAAATATATTTTAATAGGGATGAATTCTTAATTTTTGGTTGCTTATATGGTGCTAATATTTTTTAAAAGATTTTTATTAAGATTTGTATGCTTAATTAAAAAATACACTAATGTATTTCAAATTAATATCTATAGAAAAATTTAGCCCTCTCTATTTGTTGTGAGATATTTTATACTAATATTCTAAGTTCATTAAAGATATTATAATATTAAAAGGACATAAAAATTTATTTTGTTTAAGCCTCTATATCCCTTTAAATACTGCGCACTTTCTAATACCTTAAAAAGTGATTATTAAACAAATCCATATAAATTTAAGTTATTACGCACTTTCTTTATTCAAAAAAAATTGGATACTTTTATCACTAACAATAAAATAATTGGTGTTAATAAATGTAATAATTACTTCTTCGTATTTTTTAATGAATTTTTTGGATTTTTTAAACAGCGTAAATTAGTGAGCTTTATAATTTGATTTGCCTAAAGAGTAGATTTTCAAAAGATTAAAGTCTATAATTAATAGAGTAATTTATAAATTTTTTGAATTAAGAGACTGTAAAAATAGAGTTAGTACTAAATAAAGTAACCTTATTAGTTTGAAATATACTTTTACATTCATTTCAAAAGGTTAAAAAGCTAAAACTTATAGAATAATAATAAATTTAGTCTTTCACATAAGTATTTTACGATTTTTTTAAGTAAATTTTTAAAGAAATTTACTTAAAAAAATCTTACACCTATTTAGATATCCTGAGTAATTAATAAAAGAGAAATATACTAATTTGAACAAGCATATATTAGAAATTGTTTTTGAATGAATAGATTATTTATTTACTTACCAATTATAAAAAAAAATCTCTAAAATTTTAATAAGAGAAAATTCAAGCACTAGCTTTTGTAAGGTAGAAAAAAGTTAGCAAATACTCTCTGAAAAAATAACTTGACGCTATATTTAAAAATGTGTATCGCAAATCCAGCATTTAAAATACTGGTATTTTTATTATTATTTATTTTTAGAGTTATTATTTTAAAAAGTCTACAAAATTTAAATTTTCTCTGAAAGATTAAGATAATTTACAATTGATTAGGTATGTTTATTAACCTGAATCATAGATTTAATTATTTGATTTTTAAATTAAAAGTCTATAGATCTTATAAATCATTTTTTTAAAATTGCTATCTCTAATTATAATCTACTACACCATTTATTTTAATACTGAAAGGTATGATACTCTTAAAAGTCTGTCTACCATTTGGCAAAGAAAGATAGATAGAAAAATGTAAAAAGGCTATCTTTGCTTAAAATATATTAAATGTAATTAGATTATATAAATATCAAATCATTTAAATAATAATATTTTAAGACTTTTAAATATCAATCAAAAATATATTTAAATCCATTTGATTTTTATTCTTATTTTACTTTGAAAAAACTCTTAAAGATACTTCTAAAAGTAATAAAAATTAAATAAAAGGTTTATTATGATATTCAAATGGTAATTTTACTCAAAAAAAAAAAATATTTTGTTTAATACTTTTAGAAACTGAAAAAAAATAATTTAAAATGTTAACGAAATTTTAAGGAATTGATAAACAAATAAATAAATAAATAAATAAATAAATAAATAAATAAATAAATAAATAAATACATTTTCTTATTTCTCTAAAATGAATTTTTAAAATGATCATAAATTATTAAAATAGTGTTATTATTTTGTTTTAATAAATTTAATAAAATAATTTAAGGTTTGTAAGTGATTAAATTTATAATATTTGAATATCAATTCTAAAAAGCTAATAAATAAATATAAAAATACTTATTTATGATTTCATTTTTTGAAGAATTTCAAATTCAAATTTTTTTATTATGAAAAAACTTTGTAATAACTTCAAAATGCAGAATATAATTAGATCAAATTAAACAAAAAATCCATAAAACTATTTAACATTAGGAAATGTTTTTTAAATACAATAAATTATCGTTAAAAGATAGATCAATTTAGAAACTCAATTTTCCAGTTTTTATATATTAAAAATTTTTTTTATTATGGAAATGATTTACAATATTAATATATTATTTTGAGGAAACTAAATTGAAATATTGAAATAAACATCTTACTTTCTTTTTTAAAAAATATTTCTTGGTTAATTAAAATAATTTGAGCAAATAATATTAATTTTTATCATAAAATATTTATTTTAATTAGAGACTCAACATAAATGGAAGAAAATGAAAAAAGAAAATATTTTTAAAATAATAAAACAATTTTGATTGAATTATTTCACAAAAGCTAAAATATATAAATGAATTCTTAGAAAAATTTAATTTATTATTAATTTAAAAAATAAATTAATTTTTTCAATAAATTGATTAACTATAATTAGATTGTTTTAAATCAAACATTTAAACACATACTCAAAATTAGAATTAAAATTTTCCATATTTTATTAATACCATAAAACTATTTTATCTAAAATAACAATTGAAATATAGGATGCAAGGCAGCTTCGAAGGGTTAAGGATTATAATTTTTTGTTTAATTTTTTACAAAGATACTTCTAGAAGTTCAAAGTACAGGACAAATCTTTAAATGCTTTGGTATTTATCCAAATGAATTCAGAAATTAAGTAGTTGAATAATAGAGGAATTATCAGTATTGAAAAATTTACAAAAAAGCAATAAATATATTAAAATTAAATACCAATATCTAGAGCCATGAATCCTATGGGAATGTCTCCTCAAGATCAGGAAAAAATGAAAGTAATGCAAGAATATTCATTCTTGATGACTCCATATATTGCAGCTGCTTTTGAAGGTCAAATGATTGTATAAGAAAATGAATTTTTTCCATTTTTGATGCAAAACACAGGAATTATAGAACAAGAAGATAAAAAATTGGCAACCAAATAGCTCTCGCATATAGCCAGAAATCTTTTATTTGGTGCAGGTTTGGGCATATTCTTAAATATTCAAGTTAAAAAGATCAAACCATTGAACATTTTTGGATGGAACAAATTCGCCAGAATAGCTTTTAGATTACCTTTATTCATTTCACCATTCTTTTTGTTTGCCAATAATACTATGGATAAAGTTGAAGAATTTCAAAAAATCCAAAGAAAATATTTTATTCGTTACAAAAGATTTGAGAGAACAGGCAATATTAAACATTTAGATCCCAACGATGCCTTATTATAGGAATATAAGAAAAAAGTTAATAGAGAAGTTATCACATTAGATTGATTTAAGTAACAATTAAGCAATATATAAAAATAGTAGAAAAAGTAATTAGTAAGTAATCTTAGATTTTGTTAAATATGTCAATTATTATTGTTATTCAATTATTTTATTGGTAGTCATTTTAAATACAAACTAACTTACTAACTAAACTCTTTCCTGTATAAATTCAAATAATTATATATTTTCTTTACCTTTCTTTTACTATTTGTTGAAATGATTAATATTAACCATAATTAAAAATTTAATTATTTAGATATCTGAATAAAATGTATTGATATTTGATTGTTAATTTATAAGTAATAATTTATTATCTTATCCAAACCACAAAACAAATAACCTAATTTTTTTAAATATAAATACTTTTTAAATATAGCATAATTATAAATAAATACTTTGCTACAACTTTTTTACTTAACTCATAATGATTTATTTCAATAAATATTAATATTTAAGTGCACTTTTAGAAATTTATTTTATACAATTTATCTTGATTAAGCTTAACTTCCTTTTAAAAATTACATGCCAATAATTTTTTTAAAACTTAAAATATTTATCTATTTCTTTATAAAACGAGTAACGAATTATTATATTTAAGATAAGTGGTTTTTTTATTTATGTAAATTACAGAGAATTTATTCTAGCTGGTCTATTAGATGATTCATTTATTTTAGAACTATTAATAAAATAATATATTGAGTAAACTAAACAAAAATTTACGGATTATATTTTTTATAGTACCTCAATAGTTTATAAATGTTCTGACTTAAAAAATCCTAAATTAACAAATTTTTAATTGTCAAAGTACTTCAAAATATTTAAAGAAAGGTTCAAAAATCTTTTGACTATTAAAATATTTTTAATAAAAATAAATAAATAATTGATAAATGCTACAAAAAATAGATGACTGATTATTTGGCCTGTATTTATTTAAGTTACAATTTCAATATATTTCACAGATTAATTAAGTAATGCCTAAATAAATTAATTCTTTTATTAGATATGAAGATCATAGACATTATAATTGCTGTACATTAAACGATAAGCTAATTTAGTGTAATTAAAATTAGTAAATATTGAATACTAGTACTAGCTAGCTATCTAGCTTCTTTCCTATTAGTACTATCTCAAGAATTTTAAATGATTGAATTAAGAAATTTTGTTATGATCTTTAAGAGTATTTACAATTAATAATAAATATAAATGCGCTACAAATAAATTATAAATTTTAGAATAATCATTTGGTAAAAATGAGTTTAATATAGACAGTAGTTTAGTATGAGTGATTAATTTTGTATGGATGTAATTTTTTTTGTTATTTTATTTTCAGTCAAGAGGGAAAAATTTATTAATTGAATAGTCATAAACAATTAGTTATTAGATATATCAAGGTAGTGCTTACATTTATTTGTAAATATCAAAGAATTATTTAATCAACTTTTTTATTGGAATATTATTTCATCAAGCGATTAGAGCTAATGTTTAGCGTATCTTGATTTTACAAATTAATAGTCGGGAGTTGCATAATTTATTTAGGCTTTCGATTTTTATAATTGAGATTAGTTGTTGCTGTTGTTCATGCTGCTTAAATTTCTTTTTTTTAAATTGCTTTAGCATCTCGAATTGCTTTTAACAGTCTCTCTTACAAAGTTATTATTTATAGAAGACTAAATAGAGTTATCTATCCTCATAAATTGTGAAAAATTAGAAAGGTTTGCTTATTTATTTCTTGTTATTGAGAAATGATTTCTTGGTGTCCCTTAGTTAGAAGAAGAAGATTTAACCCTTTTAGAAATAGATTGTTGCGTTTCAATATGATTTAAAGAAGTCAAAGGATATCTCTGATACTTTAAAGGTCTTTATTTCATTTATTCAGCTCTTCTAAAACTTTTTGCATACTGAAGAAAATTTATAAATTGAGGTGTTTAGCTGATATTTTGGTATATTTAAATATTTTAAAAGAATTTTTCACGTTCTAGCTATACCACGAAATGGTTTTTAAATTTTTTAGGAGACCCTACTCTCTCTTAGTTGCATTTCTTTCTCTTGTTTTGGGCAACAGCGAACTCTTTGAGTGTTTAAAAATCTTGCTGAATTTTTTTATCACAAGGAATGTAATCGAAAAATTGCTTACATGCGCTTTGATTTTGTTTGTAGTTTTTAGTTTATTTTGTTACACTTGAATTAATTTATTGGAATTGACTATAAAAAATACTTCTCACTTTATATAAGACTTGTGGGAGTAAAGGATTACTAAGGTTATCTGTAAAATTCTCAAAATCTATTCCTCTCATTAGAATTTCTTCGTTGTCTGGCCATATGTTATATTCTTCTTCTGAGTCACTATCAGAATCACTATTTTGATCACCTGTAACTGTAGTAACTGGTTTTATTTTTTAAGAGGATTATTGTGTAATAGAACGAGAATCTGTATTTTCTTAGATTTTTATTTGCTAGAGGATACACTCAGGAAGCTCAATTTCGTCTGACTAGTCGTCAGTTGTATATTAAGAATTATCAAATACATGCTAAACCTTGCAAGATTACCTCTTTTCAGCAACTTGTTATTGATCTATAATTTCATTTGATAATCTTAATTTTGTAGATTGTTTTACATCATTTGATATTAAAGCTTAATTACTTCTTTTAATATTAGTATAATCAAAATTTTTTTTTTGATTGATACAAACTTTTTATAGGTCTATTTTTTTCAGGACAAATTGTTTTTATGGTAGCTTAGTGTATATAATCTGAGGAGTTTTTTATTAGTCTTTTATCTAATTAGGAATAGTAGTCTAAGTCAAATCTGCTTGACTAGAAAATCGTAGAGGTTAGTTTATATTTTCAATATCGTACGATAAGTTATTAGCTTTATTTTTGAATATTTTTCTTTCTCTGTTTGCAGAAAGAGGAATAATCCTCCTTCTTATTTAAGGTGATTATATTTCTACTTCTTATTATGGAAAGTACAAAGAGTTTAGTCCTTGCTGTAGTTCATTTTCGTTATTAAAACCAGTAGAAACCTATTAGGTATTCTTTAAGTAATGATTTTTGTAAGGTGAGTTTGTTCTTGACTATATTTTTCTCATCTTTGAAAAGAGCCTTAGCAATCTTTATTTAGACTTTTGCTATTTTAATTAAAGTTTTCTGTAAACAAATATTATTTGATTTTCCTTTTTTTAATTCGTTTAGCTTATGTAATTTATAATTTCTGGCTATTCATCAATTTATTAAATTAGATAAAATAAATAAGCAAATCAAATTATCTTGAAAATGTATTAATAAATTAATTACTTTATTCATTGTTTCATTCATTCATTCATTTAATAAAGTTAATTTTTATATAGCTAATTTATTTTTATTTTTCAATAAATTTTATTAATTTTTAAAATTCTTTTATTTCATTTTTTTAATAAAATATTTTCTAAATATTAAAATGAAAGTTAATATATTTTAGTTTTTCTTTAAAAAATAAATATCATGCTGCTAATTTATTTCATCATCACATATTTCTTTATGCATTTAGAATACTTTAAAATAGATTTGATTTTTGATTTTAATTAAATAAGATCTTTAAATTATCAACCTAAATTTAATGTTGAAAAAAGCATATTTTTAATATCATTTAAATAAATTTAAAATAAAAAATAAATAAAAATATGTAGGCTGTATTATTAGAAAAATGCATAAAAAATTATTAATTAATTTATCAGATAATAAATCTAGATGCCTTTAGTTATTTCAGCTCTAATTGTTAAAGTTGATAAAATACTAAAAAATTTAAATTTAATCCATCAACAACAAATTTTTAACATTTTTTTTAATTATTTTTATTTAATTTTATTGACATGATCATTTTTAAAAACTTAATTTTTTTTTGAAAAAAATCATAAACAAGTAATTTATGAATGCCTTTTAATTTATAATTATTTTATTATCAGCCAAATTTAATCAATATATAATTTATATTTTTCAAAATTAATGCATCTAAGCTAAAGTAAATATTATTTAACATTAAATAAAAAAATAATAATTTACAAAAAATTAACTCTTTGTAAATAGAGTTTATTAAAATGTAAAAATGAGTCCTAATATAAAATTTCATTTATTTGTATTTGGTTCTTAAATTCAAAATATTGGTTAAATATATGAAAATAATTAATTTTATTTACAAACATGCAATTTAAATGAATTTTAGGGTTTATAATTTTTAATTGAATTACATGAGAATTTAACTAAAGATTTTGCTACTACTTTAGTAAAACAAAAAATAAATTATTCTTATCTTCATTTTATTAATATATTTTTCTTCTTTTTTTGAAAATTTATGGTAAATCTAAAAATTTTATTTAATTTAGCAGAAGTTTACATTTTTAAATTCATCACCTTGCTTTATTTAAGAATAATTATAGAAAAAAATTAAATTAAAGATATTTTTAATTTAGCTGACACAATAAATTTTATCATTTTTAACATCTAACTGACTTACTTATTTACTAATTTATTTGGTACTTTAGATGGATTATTAAACTCCACAAAAGCTCCTTTTATGATTTGTAGTAAAATATTTTTTATTTATTTAGATTTTCAATAAAAAATTAGACTATTTGCGATTAACAATTTACTAAATATAAGTAATGCCAAGTATTATTGAGTGGTTTAAAGCTACTCTATAATGATTTGTAACAAGACTTAATTTTGTGCCTTAAAATACGAATATATTTTGTAAAAATATTTTTGGATGGTAAATAGAGAGAGTACTGAATATTTTCTTTTTAATTAACAATATAAATTATTTTGAGTAAAGTAATACTTTTTGAAAGGTGTAAATTTTTAGAAATATGAATATTTATTTACATTAACCTTTTGATTAATTTGAGTTTTTCTACATAAAGGATTTTTACAAGAAATTTAAATTCTTATATAGATTTAATTTCATATTTTACGATTTCCATCATTTATATACTTACTTTTTTTCTAATAGAAAAAGTTTATTTAATAAATTTCATTTCTCACAATAAAAATTCAAATTTATTCTAAAAGATTTCTATAAGGATTTTAATTCTTTTAGAAAATTGAAAGGAAAAGACTCTTTGCTATTAATTAAAAGTATTTCAGATAACATGTATTAAATGTAATGAAGAGTAAAAGAAATATATTATTTTTTGAAATATAAATATTAAAATTTGATAATGTGAAATTATAACACAATTAATTATATAAATACAAGTTGTTTATTTATTACTATATCTATAAACATTTATTTTAATTTAAAGGAAAAGATGGAAAGAGATTATTTTATTATAAATATTAGTTTTAGATTGGGGAGATTATGTGAATTAATTTGGTTGGGTTATCAGAAAAACCAGTGAAAATTTGACCTTCAAATTAATTTATCCTTTTTTGAAATCATTTATTTATTTTATATTAATTCAAGATACATCAATCAATCATTATGATTAACTTCATTCACTTCACTACTTTTGTGAAATTATTTACTAAAACTACTTTCTTGTTTCCTCCCCAAATATTGTGCTCTAAAATTTTTTATGAGTTCTTTAGTAATGCTGTTGTATTGAGTGAGATTTGATGGGGGAATTTTAGTTTTGATTTGGGGAAGCTGAATTATTAAATATTTAATTATAGAGCTGAGAGTTGCGAACAGGGGATTCTGATGAAAGCTTAAAAGATTACTTTAAATCTTTCAGTCCTGCTCCTATATTTGGCAATTTAAGTTCTTTGATTGAAGTGTTAATAGTATTTCCTTTACCACCCAATTGATATTCAGATTGTTAAGGTATTTACTGTTAATTAGTGTAATTTGTTGATTTTTTAACTGAAATAGAATTAGAAACAGGATTTTAAGATTATCTTGCTAAATTATTAAAGTCATAATTGAGCTTTTATGATGGCTTCATAGCAGGAGAGGCGTTTAAAGAGTTTGGTATCATCCTCTTTTTCGGAGATTAACTTGAACTTAAGAATTTGGTAAATGAAGATAATTGATCATTTTTGTGGTTTACACCTTTTTATTGGTTTACGTTTGAAGAGTTTTAATTGAATTAAGAAATATTTCTCTGTTCTAATCCATAATTTGAGTTGCTTGTAGGGTTTGTTTAAGCTTCATCATAATCTTTAGTGTTGCACAGTTTTAATCTGAATTCATTTTATTCACTTAAGTTAGGTGATTTTTAAGAACTGGCTGCTGGGCTTGAGCGCTTAAAAGAACCTATACTATTAGGAGAGTGGACAGGGGATTGAGCAGCAGATCCAGTAAATCTTAAATTAATTTAGTTGGTGGGATTATTATTGTTAATTTTTTAGGAGTAATCTTGCTAGCTTCCACAACTACTATTGCTCTTTTAATAATTAGAATCAGAAGTAGATGCAAAATTATCTTACACTTCTAAATCAGCGATTAAAAAATTTTATTTGTTGGTGTCTTCAATATTTTAAATTCCTTATTCAGTCAATTTATCTTACATCAACCTCTGCTGAGACATTTAAATTTTTTACTTGCGCTGCATTTCACTAAGCTAAAGCAAATTTAATTGGCTCTTTCTAATCTACTCTTAAGGATTCACCTACGAATTAAGTTCAGTAAAGAGTCTCTTTTTAGGGGGTTTACGGGGAGAAAGATTCAATCCACTTATCATTCTTTAGCCTGTTCTAACAAATGTAGAGTTTCTTTTTTAAGGAGAATTAGATTAATATTCAGGACTGTCACATGCTTAGAAATTGACACAACTATATCTATCATAGAATTCATCACGCATTTTTTAGGAATTTAATTCAAGCTGTTACTCAAAAAAGCGTGAAAATCTAGCAAAATTTTTGTCTTTCTAAATGTCAATGTCGATGAGATTGCATTTTGCTTCCTCTTCAAGAAAATCATCTAAGTTGAGTTACATACGGCAAAACTTGTGTATTTTTTCAGCATCCTTGAAGATGTCACCAAGGTGAGGCCTAAATCCCTTTGTGTAAAAATATGAACGAATCTTATAAAGCTATAAGAAAGAAAGTTTCTTTCCATAAAAATCACTAAATTCCTCTGTGTTAACTGCTCTTAACCTGAGCTCGGAGTTATCCCAGATATTAATCTCTCTGCAATCGCTTTCACAGCTGCTTACAGATGAAGTGTCATCATATTCATCACTGAAATCTTCATATTAAGGGTTAAATGTCTTTTTTTCTATTTCAACGACTGTTTTTTTTTCCTCGTTTTGCAAGGGGCTTTTTACATTTTGAGATTTTTTACCATCTGGAAATACTTTATTAAGAAGCTTATTACTGTTATCAACGCGCAAAGGCTTGATGATCATATTACGTTATTTGTTGATCATGTTTGTTTGAATAAATTGAAATATTATGTGTTTAAAATGTATTTTATAGGTTGGATTATTTATCTGTAGAAATAGAAGATGCTTTCAGAGTGAGACTAAGCAAAATTAGAAATGTCTTTTTTGGGTGTATTTATATGGAAGTACCTAGATTTTAGAAAAATACTTCTTAATTTGTAAACTAAATTTTGATAAATTATTATTTTTTTCAGTGAATTTAAATTTATATGAATATATCTTTTATTTTCCCCTTTTTTAATTTGCTTTTGCAATCAATTTATAATTTTTTGCTTATCTTTTTTAATTTTTGTTTATTTGGTTAGCCTCAGTAAATGGAAACGAATGGAGAAATAATTACTTCTAATTTTTACACTAAATATTATATTTCTCATAATTCTGCTCAATGTAAATATCAAAAACTAAAAAAACTAATTTTACCATATAATTTCTAATAAATAAAGAAGAACTTTAAAAATAACCATTTGTTAATGCTTATATTTTTCTATATATTTAATCAGCATCTATTTATCTCCAATCTTTTAGAGCCTTTTCCAAATATAATTCTTATTTCTTTGAACAAATCTAAATTTTATCTATAATTACAGTCTTTCCAATCATATATTATCACATAGCAATTTACTTTAAGTTAACCACTAAAAATTCAAAATCAATTTGCATTTATTAAAACCATCTATTTTTAAATTTAATCTTTTGTTTCTTTCAAATCAAAAATTATTTATTTATTTATTTGAACTTTTCTAATTAAAGCTAATCAATTTATTAAAGTATAGAGTACTCAGTTTAAATTAAAAAGCTTTTTCTTCTTCTTTAACTCAAATTAATTGCTACACAACTTTACTTTTAATAACTTTTTCTTTATATTACATAATTTCTGATCTTAATTTATTAGCTGAATAAATTTGATTTCCATCCAAAATTATTATAAATTAAGTAAGAAGACCTTATATTTTTAAAGGTTTTAAATTAAATTTCAAATTTGTGACGCAATATAAATTAAATGGCTATGATAAGGCTGATCCATAAATGCTCTTTTGACTTCATTTTAATACTTTTAAATCAATTTTTAATGTATAAATCTAACTAGTACAATCAGAATGCTTAATGGTGATATTTTTTGAAAAAATTGATCAAACTTGAATTTTTATCATTAAACTAGTGGTTTTCTTTTTTAGATATCAGCTTCTTCTTTCCACTCATAGATATAACTTTAAATCATTAAATATATGTGCATTATTAATTAATTTAGCTTAAATCTGATAAATAAAAATATATCATGAATGATAAACATATGTTAGATGTTGAGTCATTTTCAAAAATTATTTTTAAAAATTTTTATTTTTTAAGAAAGAATAAATAATTAATACTAAGAAGCACTATTTGGATATAAAAACATATGAAACATATTATGAAAAATGTCAGAACTACACAAATAAATTATTTCAAATTTTTTAAGGATTTTTAAAAAAGTTATGGTTAATTATTTCATTTAGACCTAATCTTTTGCTAGGGTCTTTTACAAGAATTTTCTACAGCAAGTCAAGCAAGTCATGTGTTTACATTTTTTTATCATATTTGGGTCTATTTTTTGATATTTTATATAGATATTTTTAATAATTTGAAATCAAGAAAAGAATTAAATGTATCGCATTTACAACTTATACTTTTCCAATATAGTTTGTAAATCAATCTCAAATTATACTTTGAAATTTGAAAGAGAAGTTTTACCAATTTTATTTAGTTTGA
Organism: Tetrahymena malaccensis 436; assembly: GCA_000231845.2. Classification (NCBI taxonomy): domain Eukaryota; phylum Ciliophora; class Oligohymenophorea; order Hymenostomatida; family Tetrahymenidae; genus Tetrahymena; species Tetrahymena malaccensis. The sequence goes on along the minus strand of JH719993.1, from coordinate 271,545 downwards.
TTATTTAGATGCTTACATTTATTAAATAACATTCAAAGTCCAAAAAAAAAATTATGTGGTTATCCCAACTTAATGAAAAGCGATTGATTTATAATTTAAAATAAATTGATGAAAAATTCAAAAAAATGGATTAAGATGGGATCGGCTATATAATTCTACATACACCTTTTAAGCAAATAGTAAATTAAAAAAAAATTACTCTTTATTTTATATCATTTCAAACAACTCCATTAAGTTATCATGGTAGAACGGAAGTTTTAAGTAAACCATGCAATAAAAAGTGACTCCTAATGACCAAATATCTGCTTTTTTACCTTCGTATCCATTTTTTTGATTTGAATCACTCAGACTCTCTGGAGCCATGAAGTGGTATGTTCCTTCTGTTCCCTTGATACGATGATTATCAGATGACAACTTGACAGCCAACCCAAAATCGCATAACTTAATTTTGAGCTCGCTTGTCAATAAAATATTTTACGGCTTGATATCTCTATGTATGATATTCTGTTAATGAACTTTATATAGTATAATATTTATGAAATACTTTATTATTTTTAGTATTTAATAATTTACGATACTGCAATGCCAAACATGATTACAACATAATTTTCTAAAGATACTCTACATTGCCAGCTTATGGAATTTAAAGATGACTAAATTTGAGAGTTTTTTCATCCCACTTAAGAACATCTCCATGCTCACAATAATCAATAATTAAATATAACTTTGACTAGGAATCATGATATATTATACTGTCAATCATTGTAACATTAGGATGATTAAATTTTTTCATAATTTCTATTTCTGTTTCTACATTTTCCCACTAAGATTTGTAATAAACATCTAATTATTTTTTATTAAAACATTGAATTATGTTTTAAAACTAGTTAATTGTAAATAAATCCAAATAATTTTCAAGAATTGAGTTTTAAAAGTGACATGATACAAATTTTCTAGTTTTATTTTTAATTTCAAACAAACAAAATAAGATAGCATTAAAACAGCAATCATAATAAGATATTTAAAATGTTTTATATCTTTAGTTGGTTTATTCTAATAAATTAGAATTTTATATGATATCTGATTTTACTGTAGTGTTTTAAATACTACTTAAAATAAATAAGTAAATAAAGATCTAATTAATATTAATTACTCCCTTGCTCGTCTTTTGTCATTTTAGTTTTCTTTTTTAAAATATTTTTATGGAATTTTTTCAAGGCCAACTTTTTACCAGTACTTTTTTCAATACATAACTTAACTTAGCTCCAAGATCCCTTTCCTATTTCTTTACAAATCTAAAACCCATTGATTATTTTTGCGTGCTATTTAATATTAAAAAATCTAAATATATTTGTCAGTAAGACATAATTTTAGTGAAAAACATAATTTTCCATCCCAAATTATTCATAAAGCTAAAAATAAATATTATAATGTATTACTGTTTGTGGATCTCTTTCTATAACTATTTCTTCATCTTTAATTTCTCTAATAATATGATTTTATTTGGTTAAATTCTTTTACTCAAGATTTGTACTTCCCTAATCCTTAAGCTAGATTATTTATAACCAAAAATAACAAATAATTTTAAATAAATCTAAAAATACGTTGAGCTTATCATTTAAATCCTTCTCTAATTAATGAGTATCCATTTAAGTAAATAATAATTTCAAATTTTAAATCCTTTTTTCTTAGTTTGAGAATAGCAGACAAATAGTTTGTTTATTCTAATAATAAAATCGAAAATAAATAATTTATAAGCAAAATTTAATTAATTATTGAATTTTTGATGAATATACTTTTACCTTAATAAGCTAATTATATAATATTGAGTTATTTAATGATATTTTATCAATTTTTATTTTCATTTTTTAATGAAATATAATAGGTATACTATTATATTAATTCATTATTTTTTAATAATTCAAAGTTAGCCTTCTTTCATTAAGTTTACAAATAATTCTCAATAAATTTCATAAATTTATTGAGAATCAAATATTTAAAAAAAGGTAATATTTCAAATTTAAAAAATGCGAATATTTAGAGTTAAAACCACCTAGGGTTTGAGGTGGTGTCCTGTTATTAATATCCTATTTTTAGTAACTTTTTCAAAAAATTTAATTTTTAAAGAGAAATGAAGAGCTCATCTAAAAAATATCATTAAAGACAAATCTTAGCTTAAATTAATACACAAAAAAATAAAATGTATATTTGCATTTAAATAATATATTCTCACGTCATCTCTTTTCAATCCCTTAACTTTAAGTTTAAGATTAATAAGATATCAAGCTGGAGGATGTAATGAAAAATCTAGAAGAAATCGGATGGAGTAACACAAAATACTACAAAAATTACAATATTGGATTATCTGTCTGTACAAACCTAAGAAATTTGCAAATCTTATAAATTGAGTTTAGTGAATGATTTGATCTCAGCATCATTTTAAAAAACAACGAATTTTTGAGATTGAGCAATTAAATATTAATGTTGGAATTAATTTTCAAAAGAGATGATGAGAATATAATTAACTTAATCTAAAAAGTGAAATAAAAAGTGAAAGAATATAAAAATATCAATACATTATCTATAAAAACATTATCACCTTAAAGTAAAATTAAGTAAATTATCTAGAAAATACCAAATCTAGTTATTATTAACTAAAAATTTTTTAGTCTTTTTTATACTTATAATAACTATAAAGTTGATAATAATAGTGGATTCTTTTTTTGAATTTGAAATTACTAATTTATTTAATATTTTTTATAAGTTTATGTTTGTATTCCAAAGACCAGTTTTATAAGCCTTAAATGTTTTTTAAAAGTATTTCAACATTTTTTTTGAACAAAAGTAAACAAATAAATTACAATTTTAGATGTATCCTAAATGCTAAAAAAATAAAATATTAGTTTAAGGAGTATCATATACTTTCTCTTTTAATTTATTTATTTAAATTAACTCTTTAGATTAGCTATTAATTCAATTTTTAAATTTTATTTAATTTGATCAATATAATCATTCTAAGTTAAGGATTTAATTTATAAAAATAGATATTTGATTTCCTTATTTTCAAGTCATTTCTTTTATATATTTATTTTTAAGATTTATCCAATCAAATGCAATATTAAAATGTTTCCATTTTATTTTATATTCTAAAATTATCTTTTGAATTTTTCTTAAAAAATAGTCTAAGATTTGTCTTAAATTATTTTTAAAAATTATTTGAGAGAAAACAAGTAAAAATTGTACTTTATTTAAACTTTAATGCCAACTTTTAATATAATTACTAGAATTACTTGGATTAATAAGTAAATTAAATAAAATACTTTAAATAAATAAATAATATCAATAAAAATATAATCTCTTAAAAACAATAAAAATATACCTTCCAACATAAAATAGTATTCATAAATTTTTAAATTAAAATTAAATAAAAAATTTTGAAACAGAATCAAAAAGATTTATTAAAAAGGAATAAAATTATATAGTTACCTAAAAATAAATATAACTTGAAAATATTTTTAATTAATTAATCAAATAATTTATGTTTAAAAAAATTTTGTTGTTTGGTATTAAGTAGATTTAATTATTAAAATGTAAAGAAAAAAACCTAAATTTACTTAAATAAACAAATTAAATTTTACTTTAAAGTTTTAAAAATTTAACTATCAAAACCAAATTTATTATTTATTTATTCTCTATTTCAAAAATAAAGTTAATAAATTTTCTCTTTTTATTTATTATGAGAAATTGATAAATTAGCTAAATTTATTTATTTACTAAAATTTTGCTAAATTAATAAAATAATCTTAAATAAATAATAGGAATCTTGAAATTCAAATCAGTCTTTTACTCAATTTTACAAATTTTACAAAATATTTTTAACTTAGCATTTTAAGGTTTTTATATTTTTTATTAACTAACTGAGTTAATAAAGTTTTTAAAAATGGTTTTAAGCAAAAAATTTAAGTGTAAATTAACATATTTCTATTTTTGTTTAATAAAAATTCTTTAAAAATAACTTTATTTTTAATCTTAAAATAAAATATTTAATTCATTATCTTCAAAAACATAAAAGCAAACTATTTTATTTTAAAAAATTTTTTTAATTATATTTGTTAACTTATTTTCAATTATCTATTTTTAACATCTTCTTTTGTTTCAAAAATTCTCTTAGATTTTAAATAAAATCAGAATTTACTCCATTACGACTAATTAATTTACATTTTTTAAATAAAATTAGTGATAAGAAAATTGAAAGTAAGAAATAGATAAATAAATAAACAAATCAATGGATAGATTTATTCATTCATAAATATTGATTTAATCAAACCAAGCTTTTACTTACTTAAATACATACTTATTTACTTAATTTCTTATTTTATTTTTTATTTACTTAATTAATTATTTGCTTAAAAACCTAATTAAATCAATATTTAATAAAATTACCCTAAATCAAGAGTCAAAGAACTGATGTTTTGGCACTTTTCTAAGCTCACTCCTATATGAATTGCTCCTTAAACACCAAGTTGATTCAAACTACGAAGAAAATAACATATTTGTTTTAATTTGTTTTGAAAATGAGTGATAAGAAAATTGAAAGTAAGAAATAGATAAA